>CM021108.1:48691696-48890679 GCA_007115665.2 Sequoiadendron giganteum
CATGCAATAACGATCAAACCAACAACCCCATTTAACTAAAGTCGAATAAACACCATAACAATAATATGAAGGCAAGGTAGGCGCAACAATTTATTATAACAGCAATTACTCTTTGAACAGATACAATAATAGCAATACTACAGGCAAGGTAGGCGCAGCATGTATGCTATCAAGCAAAAGTTCTAATTTACAAGGGTGAACCAATCTTGAGAATAGGCATGTTGCCGACAACGCAGCAATTCTCTATCACCAGGAAAAGCTAATTACAAATCAGCTGAAAGCTCTTATTTATAGACATCAAGGTGTAGGCAACCCTAAAATCACCTTGAGTCAACTAAAGTCTTGCAAGACATGCAAGATCTTATTCTCTAAACCCTAATTGAATGAAACTATACAGTTAACTGGGAAACTATCATCAGTTAACTGAAACATCTAATCTAAATGGACAAGGTGCAACGTGCACGTCCTTATTGAAAGCAAGTCAACTAGAATGCTATCATCAGTTAACTGAAAGATCTAATCTAAGCTCCAAGTGTACGTAGATGTTTCCAAGAAAGACATGCATGCAATGTGTAACAACCAGTTAACTCGGAAAGAAGCTTCGAGTTTAACTCCTGTGTCTAATGTCTATCTTGGAAAAGATGGGACACCTTTAACTGAAGTTCACTGACCCTGATCTCGAGCAAGTAACCCCTCCACGAGGTTAGTGACTGCATCACCATCTAAAGGTCGTCACATGTCTCAACTGTCAATTCACTGCTTCTTAGCAACTCAAGCAAAACTGAAAATCTCTGTATACTTAAACTGGCTCTTCACTAGCTGGTAACTATGGCGGCTTTGTAACTGAAGTGATGGCCACTGTTTCCTCTGCAGCTTGATGCTTCTCACGTTTTTCATGCTTTTCTTTATGGAAGAGTGTTGCATGATGAAACTGCGAACTCTTTGGTTGTGAGAAATACAAATGAACATGCTGCATACACAGAAACCCAACGGTATCAACCCTCTAAACTGGCCTTGGAAGACAATCAGCTATACGAGACATGAAACCATGTGAACTTGAGTGACTACTCTTGTCAACCTTTCCGATGCGCTTGATACAAATCAATGTCAGCTTTTTTGATGAAATCATGAATTAAGACTGACTTGGTCTTGAATTCGTTCTGCGTGAACTACATCCTGAAAAACTCGCCTGTTGACTGTGAACATGGCTATATTCTGACAACTTCTCCAAAAAACCAAAAATCTCTCCTAATGAGGCTAAAAATAGCTTGTCGGAGGGCAATTTTCACAGAAAATTCTAAGACGTGGGTTTTATGTAGAATCAAATTCTAAGATGACCCACAATGTCAGAATTGTGAAAAAATGTGATTTAGGCCTGCATGCAAAAGGTTTTCAGTTGAGATCTGAGGGGCTGTGAGGACATTTTTTCCCGAGAAAATCTGAGATATGGGTTTTGTCCAGAAGATATTTCTAAGACAACCCACAACGTTAGATTCGAAAAATATCGACTTCTACTCCACCATGCAAAGGAATTTCACTTCAGAAAATCAAAGCCTCAAGAACTGATGCTCTGGAACAAATTTTTCTTGAAAATTCTAGCACATGGGTTTTGCTGAGAAAGCAATTCTGAATCAACCCAGATGATTTGTTTTGCCAAAAACGCCAATTCTTCAAACATGTGAGAAAATTTTAAGACGAGAAGATGGAAGAAATCTAGAGAAGAAGAAAGATGTTTTTTAATTTTTATTTATTTATTATCTTCTTCTGTCAAAATCGCCACTCTGCCTTGAATTCTGCTGATGAATCTTGACTTGTACCTGCAAAAGAATATTTTTTATGCCTTCACAACTGACCGCTGAAGAAATTCGCCCAACTCTGGAAAGAATTCACCTCTGCTCAAGCTGGATGAATGAAATGATGAATGCCATGCTTGCATAACTAGATAAATTCATACCATCATGCATGGAACCCGCTCAAACCCTAACTGTGAAGGAAGAATTTGATTGGCCCTTCACCAATTGAACTGCTACTATCTTTGAGTCTTTAGACTAAAAATAATATTTTAATTTCAAAGCATGCAAAGAACTAAAAGTGGCACCAATATTTATCTTTGAAGAAATTCGTCACTTTTTAATGCCTTGCATGCAAAAATATTATTTTTATCATTTTGCCAAAAATAGCATCTTGTTGTGCTCAACACACTTCCCTGATTCTAAAAAGTCAAATTTTGATCTTTTAGGCTTCCATTTGCAAGAGTTATGAGATTTTTGAGAATCTCCTATTTTGTAGCTGACTGCAAAGTTACAACCGACCATGTTCAGCTCTGATTTCTGGCTGACTGACTGAGCCTGCGACTGTGCTGAGATATCCACCGCGAAGCTTGCATGACAAGGATGAAATGTCTGCTGGGAGCAACAACTGCTAAAATCATCATCTGATACCTTAGAAAATTAGGCGCCTCTGATTAAATTGATGTTTTGACTCCAGACTTAGTCATTTCTTCGTTCTTGCCTTCTGATGCTTCAAACTGCCGTTGACGATGAATGATGAACTCCACTGACTGAATAATGGATTCATTGCATGACTAGAAGTATTCTGCATCCAATGACTGTATATGAGGGATTTGAAAATTGTATTAAGAACCCCAAAAGAATGAGCGCCCCTATTCTGTGATAGCTCAAACACCATTTTGACAAAAGTGTGATTTTCATCTGAACACCATACTTTGACCCTTGATACCGGGAACTGGAATGTTCCGATATGCGTGCCGTCTGTCTTGCTGTACAGTTTGGTCAACTTGCAAGAGATGTTCTTGGAGACGACGAAGCCAGAAAATTGCTTTTAAGGCCTCTAAAAGAAAATCGCCTTTTCCAAAGAAAATAATATTCTTACACTTAAGTCATTTTTTGAACTGCCTTCAATCAACTCTTCTTTACAGCATTATCATCTTGACCTTGCATGTACGAGCATTCGCCAAATCCCGGAGGTTGTCGGCTAGACTCGTTGGATAGCTTGAGTAATTGCACACAAGTCTTGTGAAGACTATAATTGCAAATAACCCCATCTGGCAGGCCTAAAGGAGAATCGCCCCTAGCCTACAGCTGTGCAGCTTTGTGTAGCTACGCTTCACCATCCTCTGTTTTACGTGCTCGGTAGGACCTCTGTCACAGTTACTCAGAATATCAGATCGTCTTGTGAACGGATACACTGCAAAACTGAACTGAGCTGGAAGAGATCTCAGGAAGACCTCAATTGCAAATTCATCCATCAAACAGGTCTTATTCAGGATCGCCCCTGGGCTACAGGGGAGCGGATTTGCTTTGAATTCATTTCTTCTGACATGTATCCTGCCTGCAATTTCCACTTCTAACGCTGATAACCGGATTTCTGTACTGGATACGCTTTCGCTTGATAGCTCGTTGAAAAGCTAAACTAATTCTGCAAAGACTGAAACCATCAAAACACACATGCATCTAGATCTAGGCCTTCAAAAAGAAAATCGCCCTTGGGCTAGAAGGGAGCGGATTTGCATCTCTAGACTGCCTCCGTGATGAAAACACTCTTCGCAACCTCTGCTTCTGTCTTCGTTTGCCGGAGTTCTGTAACTCGGATAATCCTGCTTCATGGCTAATCGGAAAGCCGACTGAAAACTGAACATAATGAATGTGTTCTTAATCCAAAACACTCAAATCTTGACCTTCAAATGGAAGGGCGCCCCTAGGCTACAGGGGAGCGGATTTGTTTTGAATTCATTAATTTTCACCATTTTATGCTTTGCAAACGCTGTATCCATCCCTGCGGTTGACCATGTCGAAGCGTTGTGACTGCTGAGGTGTGTGGATGACTATACTTCATCATTTTCACATGTACGGACACTATAAAGTTGATTTGCACGTTGATTGCGCAAGTGTCTACTACGTTACATAGTGAAAAGTTCCCAGACTTAGAATATTTTAGCACTTTTTGCCAATCTGAAAATCCCCTCCATCAAAAAGCATTATTTCCAACATCTTTTATCGTAGAGCGTTCCTCTTTGAGTTTCAGGCTTAGATATTGACACCTGGTATTGGCCAACTGCCATTGATGACCCCGAAGATCCTAACTTTTCTCCTAAAAAAGTGAAAACTACCCACCAGCCTTAAACTGACTTTTAACTGAAACCGACTTCACCACTGTGATTGTGATGTGAAATAAGCCAATCAAAATTAATTTCATCTAATTCTGACAAGTTCCTATTTTTTAGGGTTTCGGGCTAAAAATAGATTTCAGAAAACCTAATTTTCAAAATTTTCAAATTTTGCCAGTATCTTCCTGGCATCACATTGACTAAAAGCCCATACTTTAATTGCCCAAATACTGAGTTTTGACCCCACTTTTACAAGGTTTAGACCATTTTAAGCAAAATGCCTTAATGAAGCAAAAATTTCGGTTTGGGTACAACAAACAAAAAAGGTCAACTTGCCCAAGAATGTAGGACGTGGAGAGTTCAGGGATGAGTATGCAACATTGATCACTCTACTAAACCGCATCATTGGTCAAGAAGAGGGAAACAAATTTCAGCCATGGATGTACTATGTCATCACCAAAATTATAAGCAACAGAGAACATTATGATTGGCCCACCCTCATCAGTGATACTCTCCACAAGCAGATGACCGATTTCTTAGAGGCTCACAGGTTTCACATGTGCTCATATCTTGTATATTTGATTGCCTTCCAAGGCCAATTCAGAGCATTAAACACAGTGTGAACCTTAGGTGTGCAAAAGGTCTACGAACATTTCCCGCGACTTGAATTCACAAAGGCATTTCAAGAAGAAAAATGATCTCTTCCTAATGCACACTGTGAGAGAACTCGACCATGAGATGTATATACGCATATCACCAGCAGCCAAGGAGGCAATGATGGATTGGGCGGATTGGTTCATCTAGTTCCCCACATACACCTACATACGCGTATATGGATACAAGGGTCATCCTGCCATGTTACCCTACTATCCTTCAGATAGGGTGCTCTTCATGGAATTCTTGTGGTAGTCGTCTAAGGTTCATTCTCATCTGCGCAACAAACGCAAAACAGCCGCGAACTTTCCTTTTGAGATGGGACTTTATAGGGGCAAGACAACAGCTAATGCCAAGGCCATAGACCACGAAATGGTGAGACTTAATCTTAAGTATCTCATCGAGAGACGGTCATATGATCCTCGAGGTCACTATGCAGCACACCTTGAGCAACACTCTTCACACGAGTCGTCCATGGAGGACTACTGGGTCAACTATGAAGATGAGTTCAATGTACGAAGATGCAATTACAGCTGGTTTAGACTTCCACAAATCGCTGACTTCATGTCAGAGGACATGGAACGCCTATCTAATGATGATGGGGAAGTTATTCTTCCTAGATTGTTCGTAGATCAGGTTGACTCAAAACCACTTGGAAAAGTGGATTGGTATGCTAAGGAAAGTACGTTGATTGAGGAAAGGACAAGTAGGGTTGTCAGAAACAACCAACTCTACTTGGACAGCAAGAGGACAAGGAAGGTAGTAATTCCCCGCACAGAGCCGCCACCGGTTCATTCTTCACTACCTTCCACCTCAAAGAAGAAGCCCAGATAGAAGCAATGGAGTAACCCTCCTAGAGGAGCTCGGATGACAGGGCACACAAGGGGAAGAATACAGATTGTTGATACAAATCAGCAAGAGGTACATGTGGAGACAGCCACAGACATAGCTGAGCCAGTCATGGAAACGGTTGCAGCTAAGCCAGTAATTGAAACAATCACAGTTGAGACGGAGCCCATAATGGAAGCAATCCTAGCCGATGCAGTATCAAAGGTGGAAGCAGAACCTCCCACTTCGCCACCATCACAGCAGTCACCGGTCCCCATTGACTTGGTCTCGACACCACACGACATTGCAACGCAATCCCATTCATCAAGCATTCAGGGTCATATCTTCCATCCTTCCAGCGGTGTCAGTCAAGATACATCTTGGATTGAGAATCTCCTAGGAAGGAAAAGAAAGAGACCATCCTACTGTTAGATTTTCAGATCAGAAATGCAATAAGCAGAAAACACAACTCAGAGACAATGAACACAATATTTTTACCCTAGTGTTGATGTGTGTTTTATGACACACCAAACACTCTAGAATAAAGTATCCATAGACACTCTATCCTCTCTTGAAAAACTACCTCTTGTGCTAAGATTGCAAGAAAGGTCACACGGTAATTCCAATGTTTCGTAAATTGGTGTGTGGATAAGCTCTATGGTCGTTGTGATTTGTCGGTAACCCAAGGGGATTTACTTTAGTAAGTTACTTGAAAGCAAGGACTTGAATGTAGTGCTATATTTTTCGGACTTTTCTGATTTTAGATAAAAATGAAAAAAAGGAACGAGGGTTAAGAAACCCTATACTACTCCTACGGAACTAAGAGACTGCAAGATTGAATGAAACTAAACAAGACCATACTTTGTTTCGCCACATAAAACGACAACTACACAAAAGAAGGTGCAATCTTTTGGGATCTGTGCTTAAGATTTTTTCACTACAAACAATACCATCAATAGAACAACATTATTTGAAGTAAACTTTGAAGCATCCACATTAAAAGCTCAGTCTAACTTTACGCATCGAATGAAAAGCATCCATCCGAAGAAAGTATGAGCTAAGTTTCACCAATCTTTACCATCAATCTATCATTCCACTAACATTCAAATAAGTTTCTAATCTAAAATCATTCTATGAGAAAGAGAAAATACACAACCATGCAACCATTTGACAATGAAAGGATTCAAAGCATCTCATGCATTTATGAACTTTATCATCATAATAGTTTTTGGCAACAATTTCATTAAAACTCTCTTATTTCTATGCTCTACAATTCTATCTTTTAATCTCTAATCTCTAATCTGATTTCTAATTCCTTCTCATTCTCTAATTGCCATTTTCAAATGAAAGAGGAGGGGTACTTATAGAGTTTTTGAATACAATGAACGGCCAAGATTAAATCAAGATCAATGGCCCAGATTTAAAACAAGATAACCCTAATTAGGGTTGCCAAAATATCAATCAGTTGATAAACAGATGAGTCATCCACTGAGAGTTGTGTCCTTATCCGCTTCAACATTGTTTTGTCCGATGAATCTGGACACGATGGCGCCAACCTCCTCGATGGTGATGTCCGGCAATGTGTTGACTTTGTACTCCAACAGGTCTAAACTATTTGCACATTCGGCAAAGGCAACCATCCACTTTGATTCTTGTTGCAGGAAGGTGTTTCGGATAGTCAGGAGGTCAAATGCCTTAGTCAGATTTTCTTTCAAGATAGGCATGGTGGAGAAAATCTTTTGAACTTGATTTTGAATATCGCCTGGCTGTAAGTCATTCTCTCGGACAATGTCTTTGTCCAACACATCCGCTGCCATGTGGAAAATATTACTTTGAATTCCTTTCACTTGTTCATCGATTTTAGCACTTTTTGCTTTTGCCTTCTCCAAGACTTCCCCACGTGAAACTAGTGCACAATACCAGTTGCTGAAGTCATACACCGCTCCCGCTGCAATGATCTCTTCATCAATCAACCTTTGCTTAGGAATTCCCCTTATATCTCGAAGACATGGAATGATTCTACTTTGAATGTCTTGGAGTCCGTCCCATGCTTCTGCCAATTTTACAACTCGTGTGAGTAAAGAAGAAGTTTGCCCATGAGCAAATGCCAACTTTTCCACGAATGCCTTTGCTTCGCCCTCTTTCCCTACCATCCATTCTTTAGTTTCTCTGGTGGTAGTCAATTCCTTTTCAAAATTTCTTGCCGGCTCCTATGATGAATTTGGAAGTAAAGGGGCTGATTCGTCACCTTGATTGAGTGGCCTTGTCAAATGCCGAATATATTCTTTTAGGTGCTCAACCTCCATTTTGTATTCTCTTTTCTTCAAAGTCTCCTTTTCTAACCTAGATTTAATGGTAGAAACGGAGTTATCCAGGTCCTCCACTTCTTGTCCTTTTGTTGTCGGACCAATATCAATAACTATAATGGCATACTCACTTGGAGTAATTTCATCTTGCGGCTTCTCAACTATCGGCACTGCAATTTGCACAGTACGATTACTAGCTTCATCTCTTTGTATGGTGGAGAATTTCTTGGTAGGTTTCTTTGTAGCAGCTTGTTCCAGCCTTGCCAAGAAATCTGCAATATCATCTTCTTCTGGTATCTCAACTGGTACCTTGACTTTAAGTCTTTCTTTTAGCCAATCTGGGATTGTTGGATGTTCAACTCCATCATCCTCATAATCTAGACTATCTTGTATGTCCTCGATTTCCTTCACAAATGGATCCTCCTGAATTCCCTTAAGGGCTGAAATCATTCCTTCTTGGAAGTCGCCTCCCATGACATCCACATCCTCATCTGATTCACAAATTTTCGTGCCTGTTGGGGAGTTATGATAATCATCCTCTAGCTACATCGGCTCCATGTCTCTTTCCAGAACTGGCGAGGGAATTCTAACCCGTCCCCATGATTCTTCTTCCATGATCAATATCTCCTCCACATTTCTGGATGTGGCTGAATGAAGGGGTTTGTACTTTTGTACCTTCTAGACTGGTTCCACACCTACCGCCTTTTCTTTACCCTTTCTCTTTTTTGGGTTGGTAGCCTCGACTAGCTCATCTCCCTGAGAAGCACCGGCATTGGAAGAACAGGACTCTATTTCGCCCATCAAGTCATACGTGAATGGCATATTCCGTTGCCGCAAGATTTGTGCTTGTTGGTCTACCCACCATTGCGAGTACTTAACCACAGGCCTCATAAGAATTGTTAGGTCACCAAGTTTCGGCACACTCCATTTAACAAGAGGAAGCGACAGTCTTTCATCAAAGCCTGGTTGCATGTACACTTCATCATCATCAAGTTGATCAGGCACACGGAAGAGTTTCGTTGTCCTGATCATGTCCAAAGGCAAACTTGACCAAAATCTCTTCCTCACTTCAAACTCATCAGCAGCATTCGCCCAGAAGTCCTCAAGGTTGATTTTGTGATTGTATTTTCTTCCGTCCACAGCTCCAATATAATTAAGTGGATCAAAGTCACTTCTGGATTTGTATGAAGTGAATGGGTACCATTGTATTTCCACTCGAGCACTTTCTGCTCCCTATGTTGACGGACAAGATTCAACCATGTTTCCAATAAAGAGAGGAAACGTGACGGTTGCTTTCTGTTTTGGCCTTTGGATGTTTTGAAATGTTTCCAACTACCTTAGAACCTCCAGCAAAATCATTTTGTTAGTAGGGTAAATTGGCAACTTATAAGGAGAGCCCATGAATCCTTGGATTCGGATGTAGGTGAATCTAGGAAACTGGATAAACTAGGATCCGTATTTGCTGACTAAACTTTTCGCCTCACAAGTGAGCCTTTGATGCGTTCCACCTTGAAGTATCCGAGTGATATACATGAGAAAGGCATCATGCACCCATCGAAAGTGTGACTTCTCGCTCAACTGCAATTGAGGATAGCAGTTATAAACCTTGAACTCTCTTTCGCCATTTCCGACTACACCCTTGCAGATTAGACCGGCATATCAGTAGGTTCGAACAAGCAAGTATATAATATAGGAACTCATATGAAAGGCTTTTGGTCTTCTCCAAGTTGACCAACTGCTCGTGAATACTATCACTGATCATCCTTAACCAGTTAACCATTTTTGCTTCGAAAGTTACTTCGTCAATGAAGTAATACATCCAAGTCTCAAAGGGTGCACCCTGAGGATTACCCACTATTCTATTCAGTAGCAAGACCATATCTCCGTAATCCTCTTTAAAATTAGGCCTGAGCAACTTCTTAGGCACCTTTTTGGCCGAAGGTCTAGGCTTTACCAACCAATTCTTGTTCATATTTGTTGCACAAAGGATTTGTTTATCTTCATACAATTTTTGTGCCTCATCCTTTGACTGGTAATATGTTCTATGGTAAGTTGGGATTCCAAATGCTTCCTGTATAGCCAGCTCCCCCAGATATGCCAGCACCCTACCATCAGGCGCTTCAATTTGCCTTTCTTCTTCATTGTAATGCAATGCACATTCCACAATGAGTTTTGGACTTTCAATTGCTGGCGGAAATCCTGCAGCCTGAACTATGCCATTCCGCATCATTTTTTGTGCAATTGGCGTAGGCAAGAGTTCATCACTTCCGTACATCCTTTTCCTGAATTCATCAAAGTCTACATGGCCAAGGTTGGTATCCACAATATTTTTCCATTTGCAGACGATCTTAGACTCCGACTGCAAACCCTTACTAGAGAATTTCATTAATCTTCATAGCTTCAATAAAATTGCAATTTGACATAAATACTTCATAGTTCTCTATTTGCCAATGAAACAAGCTACAAAGAGAATTGTTTTGGAGAATTTGTTTCATCTTCTAAACACAACAATTCCAAGATTCCTTTGGCATTTGGCTCCATAGGACCTTGATCATGCTTCTTTGTCCATTCTTATCCACAATTACAATCTAATGAGTGATATATTTGAGGAATCCGTAGAAGTTGCTTCCTCACTTACTGCTTGATTCATCAAATCAAGTATATACTTTCCACCCTCATTTTCAAAGGAAAGTGTATACTTTTTCTAATTGTGGTCAGCTTTAGCTACTACCAATCAACCCTAACCTAGCACTGCATCATATGCCTTCTACCATAATGAGATGACAACGAAGTTAAGTAAAAACACTTGAGTTCCAATGATTACCTTTTGCCTCATAAGGATTCCAAGCGCTTTGGTTCTTGCTTGATCCGATCCTACCAACTAGAAAGTTGGTGACCATAGTCAGCTTACCTAGACTTTGCCAAGTGTCTTCTTGAAGTACATTTAAGCTAAACCAGCCATCAATAATTATGTTAGTGAGATTCCTTCCAACAATCTCCATGTGCAACAGCACTAGTTTCTTTGCTATGTTTGTAGTCGGTCGTGAGTCGATGTAGTCGGTCGAGAGTGTACTTGGTCGGTTGTGAGCCATAAGTAAATAAGACATTAGTTAATATTAATAATCCATGTACTTATGTTATGTACGGGTCATGTTAGTTAGTTGTCTCGGGAATTGTTCCCGATGAAGTAATTAGTTATAATGAAGGGATGCGATAGTTGGTACCTTAACCACCGCCAGTGTACTATATGTACTTGAGTCATGTAGTCGGGAAACATTATGATTCTACTATGCTATGCTATGTTCTGTCTGGAGACATTATGATGTAATTGCCGAATACTTAATAAAGAAGTATATCTATGTTTTGTGCGATTGCCATGTGATTATTATATGTTGTCAATGTCATTTTACATCTTCGTTTACTCCATACGTCATTGTACTCGTAGCGAGTAAACATTTGGCGTCGTTGCCTAAGCGAATCCAATAAACACCCAGACAGGAGAATGGCGTTCTGATGGGGCAGCCAATCGAAGGGCCGATACAAGAAAACGAGGATCGTGAAGACGCTCTGACGGAAGATCTCTGCAGTTTGTGGGAAATCTCGTTAAAGGACCACGTACGGAGGGAGGCTCTTAGGCGAGAGATCCCTTAGGTGGTCATTTTGGATAGACTACACGTCAACTAAGAGGTCGACCACCTTCCTACCAAACTGCCAAGATTGACAGCACGCCACTACATTATCCTATAGGACCTTCAGGTGAAGGAGGATCAAGAACGCTGAAGGCAACAAATCTTGCAGCAGTACGAAGAACGAACCAAACGGGAAGAGGAGGAACGAGACACTAGTCGAAAACATACCCCTGGCAACCAACAATGATCGCGTGAATGACTTGTAATGCCCGTACAGCCAAACAAAGACAAGAATTGAATACCATTCGGGCACGAAGCGGAGGAGGAAAGAATTCGACGATCATTGAGAGTACAGGAGAAAGAAAACCGGCGGCAAAGATTAAGTAGAGTACATTAGAGTTTTGTGGAAGGGAGGGACGAGGAACCCTTCATCACCCCGTACGTAGAAAAATATAAAACTCGAGAAAATGAAGATGAATTGAACGGAGAACTTGAGAATAGCATCCAATGCATTCGGGAGTTGTCCATATTGGACGACGACAAAGGGCTGAGGACAGAGAGATCTGAGCCCAAGACCCCTTGGCAGAGGGAGCACCAGAGTGGGACCTAGGAAACTCAAGGTGTAGAGGACGCTAACGGAGGACGAAAAAGTGACCCGTACGTGGCCAAGAGTGCAAGTGATGCATCGGAACGTAACGGGAAAACCGATCCAATTGGGTCCAATATATAAGGAGGACAGAGGGGGAAGGATGGTGACTCCAGAACGGAAAAAGTTGCCAAAGTTTACCGGGAATGGGTCAGAAGATCCAGTACGACATTGCAAAACATGTGAGACAATCTGGGTAGCGAGTGGAGAAGATGACCCGAATCATTGGCTGAAAGCCTTTCCGGCGACACTCAAAGATAGTGCCATCAACTGGTACTCAGAGTTGGACCAAACACATAAAGCTTCGTGGAGGTTACTGAAGCAGGCATTTCAAGATGAATTCAAACTCCTGAGGGATGACAGTGAGATTGTAGCAGAATCTACAATCCCAAGCAGGGAAAGCACGAGAATGTGCACACATACAATCGGCGACTCAAAGACTTTGTTAGGAAAATTGGAGGATCAGCCGGCCGATGGGCTAAAGAAGCGATGGTTCATTGAAGGCTTTCTTTCATCGTTGAGGAAGAAGATGAAAGTCGTGCCACCGTCATCATATGCTGAAGCATACAATCTGGCGATGGATATAGAAAGCGAAAACAAAACATCCTCTCAAGGGAAAAAGAACACGGACGACGAGGAGAATGCGGATGACAGCGATGGTGAATCCAAGATTGTACAAGCACTCAGGAAAGATATGATGCGAATGATGAAAGAATTTAAGGCCGACAAGGAGAGTACGAGGGAAGCACGAGAATTGTGGTGTACAAATTGCAATGGGGAAAGTCACACAAAGGCGAATTGTTCGAAGAAGTTATTCCACGATATCTGCCAAGTGATGGGACATTCCGTCAAGGAATGCCCATACAACTTAAAAGCCAGAATTGCACAAGTACTCTTCGCTCAAGGAGAACCGTCGACACCGCCGAACACACCACCGAAGCCCCAATACAATAGCAACGCATCCCCTGGAGGTTATTGGAGCAACAAGAGTCCAAGGAACAGAATACAGTACGACGGTAAAGGACGGCTCACGATCCAATGCCAGAAGTGCAACAAATGGGGTCACTTCGCCAAGGACTGCCAGAACGGCCAAGGTTCGAGAGGAAGATTGTGTAAGTGGTGTGGACCAAGCGACCATGAAGATAGTGAATGCCCCAAGCAGAAGGGTGTCCATATGCTGGAAGTAGAAGAACAAGAGATACTGGCGATCACTAGAGCGCAAGCAAAGAAGGCAATCTACCCAGATCCACGTACGGAAAAACAAAGGATGAAGGAAGCAAAAGTCGAAGTGGAACTGGCGATGGCGAAGGAGAAATCTCTGGAAAAGCCAGAAACCTCTCGACGGTTGGAGGCGGAAACCAAAATTTTACGACAGGTACTGCAGACCATTGTACCGATCAAAGTAACTGACCTTCTCCAAACTCATCCGACATCAGATTGATCACTTTCCGGACACTTATTATAAATAGCAGCTTCACTCCAGCAGCTCTCGGACACTTCAGTTCAGAAAGAAGAACAACACACAATGGAAACGAAGTCAAACGGAGACCGTTTGAGGCACATGCAAGTCAAATTAGGGTTTCCACTGTTATGCCTAAAGATAGGGGGGTGAAACACAAAAATTGTCAAAATAAAGTACCCCATCAAGATCAACATCTTTCAGGCAGCGTATTGGCAAAATTTGAACGAAATTAGAGTACTTACTATTTTTAGTAAGTCACTTCATGGCTATAAATAGCAGATCAACACGAGGGGCAGGTGTGAACAGGTTCACCAAGCGATGAGGATCATGTGGAATAAGTTTCAAATCAAATGGAGCTGCAGAAGTCAAGCAATTTTAGGGTTTGCTAAAAATAGCAGATGATCTCAGGCAACAAGTATAAACAAGGTGGCAGGGTCACAAGAAACATATCACGCCAGCTCCAGATTCAGAACGGGTGAAAAGCCATGAAGAGGCACCTACCTCTAGAATTTACTAAAAATAGATGGCAAAGGTAGTTGAGGCGTTGGAGAAATTTCTAAGTCCACAAATGGAAACTGGCAAGAGGTAGTAGGAAGTGCGCCCAAGGCATGAAGGCTAGCATGAAAAAGTTGTAGAGTGTGAAATTCCTCCTCATACCCTCAAATGCGCCCACCTTGTGATAAGACATGGCAAGAAAAATCTAAGGCGTTGAAATTTCCTTCTCCACCCTCCAAATGCGCCCAAGCTTGTAGAGGTGACATGGAAATTTACCTAAGTGTTGAAAACTGGCATGAGAAGGGGCAAAATGCGCCCAACTTGGAGGAGTTGATGAAAATGTTTCTAAGTGTTAGCAAATTCCTCCACCCTACCTCAAATGCGCCCAAGGTAGAGAAATCACAAGGGAAAATATTCTAAGTGTTGGGAAATTCCTCCACCCTATGTGAAATGCGCCCAAGGTGTGAGAGGATGCTAAAAAATGCTAAGTATAAAAAATTCCTTCACACTACCTCATATGCGCCCAAGGCACAAGAAAGTCCCCTCACATACATGAAAATGTGCCCAAGCATGGGGAAGACATGGCCTAAAATATTCAAGGCATTGATATTTCCTCCACCACATGTGAAATGTGCCCAGCTTGAAAGTGGAAGTAGCATGTATAAAATGCGCCCAAGGTAAAAGGGCTTGAGCATGAAAAAAATGTCTAAGTATGGGAAATGAAACCTCACTAGCTGAAATGCGCCCAAGGCTGCAAGGAGGGTGAAAGGTAAATATCCAAGGCATTGAAAGTAGAAGTTGGAAGGCTGAAATGCGCCCAGCAAGGGTTATGAGTTGAATAAATTTTCTAAGTGTGGTGAAATAAAAGCTTCACCTCTTGAATGCGCCCATCAAGGTAAGGTGGCTTGGAATATTTCTAAGTATCACAAAGTTAAGGCACCACCTTCAAATTGCGCCCAGCCTGCATGATAACTTAGAAAAGCGCCTAAGGCAATGGAGATGGAAATACAAGGAGTTAAATGCGCCCTCAAGCAAGGACATCAAATAAAAGGTTCCTAAGGCGTGGAAAGTGAGAGCTCACCATGGCAAATGCGCCCTAGCAGAGAAGATGTCCAGGAATATTTCTAAGGCTTGGCGAAAATAAAAGAAGTGAAAGCTCCCTAGGTAGAATACGCCCAAGCCTAGAAGAGATGATGCCAAGAAGAGAAAAATGCTAAGGCATGAAGAGTTGAAGTAGGCACATGAATATGCGCCCAAGGAAGATATGAAGACAAGGTAAAGTCTAGGCGTGGGAAGTTCCTCCTCACCACCTCAAATGCGCTCTAAGGAGGTTGGGAAAATTGCTAAGTGTAAGGTAAAGGTTGCTAAGGCATGGATATTCCAAGGGGTGAAAGTGGAAGCATGTGTTAGGAAATGCGCCCAAGGTGAGTTAATTAAATTTAAAAAGTTTCTAAGGCATTTCCTAAGGTGAAGATGAGAAATGCGCCTAGAAGAGGTAACAATAAAATTTCCAAAGGCAAGATGAAATGCACCCATGAACAAGAAGGAAATTCTTCAAGAAAACAAGAAAAACGCCAAGGCATGAAAAATGAAAGCTACGAGTAAGAAATACGCCCAGAATCAAAATTGAATAAACCTTAACAAATTTTATTATTTTTCAAAAATAATAAAAATTGAACTTACCCCTTTGTCTAGATACACATGAAAATGATGATTTTTGAAGGGAAATTTCTTCTGGGTATTGGACATTTCCCACTGGGAAATGATTTAAACTTCTTCCACACCTTGCTCGTGTTGTTTCGACAAAGATTTTGGCTTGGCACCCGTTTAACAAATTTCCTAAGGCTAAGAGGGATAAATTTTCTAAGGCATGGTAAAATAAAGCTCAAGGGGTCAAATACACTCACAAGGTAGAGATGAAATTTGTCTAAGGCATAGAAGAATTTGAAGATGAAATGAAGCTAGAACATCAAGCATTCAAGTGCGTCCTCAAGGTGAAATAATTTCTAAGGCACAAGGTGGTGGACACGCCCTTGAAGAAGACATCATGAAATGAACACAGTGCGCCCATGATGAAAGTTCACTAGAAAAGTGATGAATTTTATCAAATCTGGAGGTCAAGCAGACCTTGGAAGTCAAAACGTGGGAATAAGGTAAGTAAAGTGAATTTATATTATAAAGTGTTCTGATGCTCTTCTTTTGTTTTGCAGGATGAACATCGAGGCCAAGGCATGAGGACTTGAGGTGATGAAGCTGGACAACGTTACAACTTTGAAAAAGGGAAATGGCAGTGAAGATTTGTCCAAGGCATTAAGAACGTGATGCGACAAGTGTGCTGGAGAACTATGAAAGTTACAAGGAAGAAATGCGTCCAGGAGTCAAAACAACAAGAGGGTTGAACTCCGAATCCTATCAAATTTCATTATCTGCGGAGACAATCTTAAAGACTCTTTTACCCTCCTCCTAACGCAACAGAATTGGTAGGCAGAGCAATGGGAACACGTTTCTGGACGAGAATCTTCTAGAAGAGGATACTGGGCATTAATTGCTCATGGTGGTTTCTGCAAGGGAGTGGAGAATCTTTTGTTCATTTATTACCCCACTCCTTAGTGTGGCGGTTTTTAGGGCTAAAACCCTAATCAAGGCATATGTGGCTCGATTTGAGCCTTCCATTGTATTTGAATCTAGGTCGTCCGCTGGACTGGGCCAACTATAAAAGGGGCATCCCCCCTCATTTGTAAATGATTAGATTAGATCAAGAGATCAAAGAGTATAGAAGATAGAAGTTAGACTAGATAGAGAGTAGGGCATAGATTGCATAGTTTAGTTTGAAAAGGAAAGAAAACTTTCCCTTTGAAAGTTTTGTAACAAGTTGTTGTGGAGAACTCTCATAATACAAAGAATTTCATTGATTGGTGATTCTCTCTTTCGTTGTGAGTTGTTGAAAAGGCTTTTTCGTCTTTCCGATTCAAATAGATAGAGTAAAGTAGATTTTGTTTTATGCAAAGTGTTGGTAATTGTGGAATGCGGTGTTTGATTTGAGCAAGTCTTCTTTCATCCATACCACTAGCGGGCTCGCTGATGGTGAGTTCGCCTTGCGTGGTCAACTGGAGTATTGGCAGTTAACTTCGATTGTGATTCACACGTCCATATGCATCGTTGTGATGGTATGTACATGTTGTGTCATAATTAGAACATCTTTCTCATCCTTTGAAGATTGCACCGATTTTGTAGAAGTTGTCCAAAGGGAGGCGAAGCAAAATCTGGTTTGAAGCTGTTGAAGTTGATCCTCGTATTCCACTTTTAGGAGTAGATAGTAGCATCTCTGATCCTTGCATCCTCTTACATTCAGCATTATCCAGTTAGTTTAAGAACTCAAGCTTCATTGACAAATCTCCCGAAATTTGAGAATCATTTTCTTCTAAATGAACAAATTGCGTAAGTCCCCTTGGAATACCCAGCATATTCACATCAACCAACTGAGTCTATTCGCGACATAAGGAACCTTGGAGTTGAATGCATGATCTTTCACGCAATCTTAGCATGCGGAATACTTTGATCAAGAGAGAATAGGGTGACCGTTGGACATTTTATTTTGTGTTGGTGCGGTCATAAAACACCCGTCAACAAGTCCCATACAAAAACTATAATGGAGAACATTTGACAACTTTCTTGGGCATGATGTCAACCCACGATGCATCAAACAACTTTATATGCCACAATTTCTTATTGTCATCCACAAGCTTCCTAATTATTCTTGTGTAATGTCCCCAATTTTTGTAAGTCAGTATTGTTATTAAATAATTAATTCTTAAGTTGTCCAAGAAGATTAAATTAAAAGGACAACTAAAATTAATTATTTAAAGATGCAAAAAGTAACTTAAGTATAAAAAAGTTAAATTGAATTAATTTAGTTACTTTTTGTTGGGTTCTCAAAAGAATGAAATAAAAATTGAAATGGGAAAAAGGGGAACTCAAGAAGGCATGAGGAGTTACGAAGGGGAAGGAATAAAAGATTGTTGGAACATTGTTTCAAGCATGTTGGATTTGGTTTTGGAGAACAGGATTCTTTGTTGGTTGAACAGTGTTCACCACATCCTTTTGGAGGATGAAAACACTCTAAGAGAAGATCACCTCCAGTGGTGCGATTATCCACCCTGGCTGGTAATTGGCGAAATCATTCAGATTTCGCAGTTACACATCATCGTTAGTAGTTGAAATCTGTGGGTCTTCTATGAAGATAAATTTCAAGTTTGGATGATATTTTCAGAATTGAAATATGGTATGAATCGATATTTATTTCTCAATTTATTTTCTATGGGAATTATTATTGTATCATTTTGTTGAATAAGGTGACTATATCAATTCAAATTTTGTGGAAGTGTTAATGTTGGCATGGGAAACTGATACGCAATTGAAAGTTAATCTGCAAATTGCATGACTCCTTTCCAGTCGGTCTGGCTTTCTATATATAATAGAAACTATGCATTTGTTTTAATTTTATTCAAACTATCAGAGATTATATTTGCAGTTGCAATCTATATTACAATTTTAATTTCCCGTTGTTGAATGGTCAAAGGGTGCCATACCAATGTTGAGATGTTTCATAAAAAATTGCAATTTAAAGCAGATTGTGATGTAACTAGCCGCCATATTTAAGACTGGCATGTCAGCCTCCAGTTACAAAGTATTATTGAAGGGAGTCGGATTAAGGAAGGGCAGTATCACTGAATTTGGGCTTGATAAGCCTTGAATCGTTGGAGTCTCAATAAATGGAATCGGCCCATGTCAAAGGGATAATCGACTGTCTTAGGTGTTGATGTGGAAATTGACAGTGCAACCTCTTGAAGGAATCGATTAACATATCAAAGTTCTCATAAATCGAATACCTTCCTTATGATTTTCGACTAATAAAGAGAAAGCCAGTGTGATTGATTGTCATTGCAACACCATCACAGTATTCTGGGAATTAATTCCTAAATAATGTGTGCTTTTTGGTGGAGAATCGTAGCATATAAATATTATTTAGGCCTGCTTGGAAATGAATGAACCATCGCTCCTTAATGTTTCTAGAAGAAGGTGAAGTTGTTAAACTGTCAGACAATATTTCTTTAAAGGAGTCGATGTTAAAAAAAGAGTGGCAGGGCCCTATAATAGCCAACGAATGTAATGTGGAAGCCGAATAGATGTTTGTCATCTAGCGATATTCGAGTTGAGCTTCTAAGGGAAAGAGTCGGATATTACCTCCGCTTGGGAAGAATACAGTTTGGTTCATCTCAATGGTAAAAATTATTAGGACAACAGTCAAGTACTGAAAATCATGTGAGACTAAATAGGCGGACTAATTATTTAAGTTTTGTATGTTTTTCAGAGGTCTTAATATGGTGCGAGCAATTATAAGGAGTTTGGTATAAGAGTAATCTCTTTGGCAAAATGCGATATTAAATGGTGATTTATCGATGAGTTGTCCCCTTGTTAAGGTGACGTGAAGTTGGATTGAATCCCTCAATTATAAACTTCCATTACAACCTGTCTATTCTCCTTAAACTGGTCGCTTATATTTCATGGGGTTGAACATGGTAAAGGAGGCGTTGTATTTGTTTTGGAGAAGCCGTAAAAACTAAGCCAATCTATGAAGTAAAATACGATGGTGTTATGCCTTAAGCAGCTATGGATATTTAAATGGAGTATACGCATTGAAGATTGCCACCTCTATTCCTTTATGTTGAGCGTTTCAAACATCAAGCCTCGAATTCCTTTTGAATATTTATCGGGAGCAGCTTTAATATGTTGTGCCAATGTTTATAAAGGAGATGCCGTGAGTATTAAGGTATGAAGAACCTTCAAATCTGCTTAAAGGTATGTGAGAAGCCGAGCATGGAAATTCTCTAGCAGTCTAATATTCAACTCTGCTTTAAGATTGGTTTATTCTGGAGTTGCTTGGTCTGGCTGGGTGATTTACTTCATGCTCAGGATTCCAGAGTATGGCGTTGGAATTCCCTTCTCTGAAGTATGACCTGTTAAGTTGATTCGATGCAAACATTGCAAAAACAGTTGACCAACATTCTGTAACAGTTGGGCTAGTTAATTCCTTCCAGGAGTTGCGTGGGAAGCTTCTGTGGGTATTGGATTAGTCTTCTGCATTTGTTAACTCTAGAAATATTCTGATTAATCTAGAGGAGTATTATTGATATTTAGTTGTAAAGACTCTTTGCAAGTTCCAGGTCAGGAATTTCTTTGAATATAATATTCTGAATTTACTGGGTATTCTATTTGAAACTATAATATTCATTTTCAGCATGGTGAATGAATGAGTCTTATCATTTCCAAATTGTGTTACTTCTATATGAATTATCTGGAACTTTATCTTTTGATATGATAAGAATTTAAAATAACAAATGTTTACAAGAATAAACCAGAATATCCGATCATAGGAAAACTATTAGACGAAATTTTCGAGCAGCTAAGTTGATGAAATTCGAAAAATTGTAGGCCAATCAAGGCAGGACATTATATCTTGTGATATTCTAGCTAGAGAATCCAACCTGACCAATACCATGGGGATAACAATCAAACAAGTGTGCCAAAACAATCCCATACTCATGTTAAAATTGTAAGATTAAGGATCAGAAATGAAAGCAATCAGAAAAAAGCAACACATAAGATAATGAACACAACAAGATACCCTGGAAAAACCCTCCTACTCGAGGGAGAAAAACCCAGCAAATATATCTCTTATATATTGAAGGAATAAGAGCAGAAATCTGCTTACAACTCAGGCCCAACACAATGCCGAATTTGATACAATGAATAATAGCACCTCTCCTAGATGCAAAGATACAAATGAATATGTTTCTCCTTGAAATCGGTCTACTGCTACAAAATGATGATTTGCTGCTCAAGTATGAACTTCTTCTAGAAATGCGAATTATGATGAATGAACTTGATGATCAAATGAATGATCATCACATCACCTTGTATTTATACAAAACTAGGTGACTCTTCAATTGGTTTGGCCTCTTTTAAGAAACAAGGTGACTATTCATAAAATTATTATATATAGCAAGTCCGACTTGCCTTGGTATTATTTATCCATCATTTTTAAATTTGAGAGAAAGATGTCTCCCACTACTATAACATCAACACTCCCTCTTAGCTAGGGAGGTATCTTTCCAGATATCCACGTCATGGAATCTCTCAACATGACGCCCACAATGGCTACACCCATTTGTGGAAAACTCAAAGGTTCATCATGGAGTCTCTCAACGTGATGTCGTCATGGAGTCTCTCAACATGACATCCACCATGGCTACTTCCATGTGTGGAAAGAAACACAAGTACAAGGGTTCATCACAGAGTCTCTCAACGTGATGTCGTCATGGAGTCTCTCAACATGACGTCTCATCTCAGTCACAGAGATGAACAAGGGCTCGCACCTCATATTTCTCTGTCTCAGAGAAATATACACTACAAGGGCTTTCGCCTCATATTTCTCCGTCTCAGAGAAATATACACTACAAGGGCTTTCACCTCATATTTATTCATCTCAGAGAAATATACATTACAACAAATCTTCATGATGATGTGACTCCCTTTGGAGCTCCAAGTACTTGCATCAACCTCCTGTACTCCTCGTCCAAGATTGTTTGCAATGCTTGCCTTAGAGGAGCGGTTTCCAATGCACACTTCTGGCACTATTGACTTGCTCGAGTCCAAGACTGTCCTCCTCAACCTCATCTCAGATCACCCTATTCTAAATAGGTTTGTGAAGCTACCAATGTCAAATCCAAATTAACTATCTTGTGCAATTTTGTTCTCAGTTGTTGAAGAGGTCTTCCAAGGATTTTTGTAATGTCCCTTTTATCACTAGCATCAGAGTTGGGGGATTAGCCTATTTTCCTGACCCTTGTAGGCTAATAGTTCTAGATAGAGGATTTCTTGGACGGGCACTTGGTTGTCAAACTTCAGTGTTGATCTCCGGAGCATGGTGGCAGGGTGAATTGTGGCGTTTGGCATGATACTGGTGCTTAATTTAATGATATTCACCTTTTATTTCACCATCCTCGGCTTAGGGACCATGTGTTTTAATATGAAGGGGTCACTTTCTATTTTTAAGTTACTATTCATTACTAAAGTGAAAAATATTATAACTTAAGTGAATAGTGTTCACTTTAATGAATAGTGTTTCCTTTGTAAATTTATAAAAGGCAAGAGAGGAAATTCGAATTGCTTCATGAATGAATGATTTTAGCTTGAAGAAACTTGGAAGTGTTGTTTTGGAGGAAGAAGGAGACTAGGGTTTCCTAATTTCTTGCAGTGGGTGAGCCTGGTGGGGCTTGGTTCTTCGTTTGGAACTGCTTGAGGGTGTGAAACACCACCTTAAAGTTGCTGATCAGTTTTTGGTGGCTTCTTTTGGAGACACAAGTTGTTGTTCATAGTTTATTTGAGCCATTTTCAAAGGGGTTTGGACTGCCATAGTCTTCAATCACGTTATGTCATGTCCCCTTCTAGTTGACATCTCTTTGCAGTGTAGAGTTAGCCTATTATGCGACCTCCGTAGGCTAATGAGGAGATTAGGAGGTCTTGTGAGGCATGGCTCAGCCTCGGTTAGCGGAGTTTCTTTGCTTGGCTTTCGTTCAGGGTCAATCGGACATCTTTTGGCTAGACTTACTATTTTTAGTAAGTCATGGGAGCACCCTGCTATTTTTAGAATCTCAGTTTAGTCACATGTGGATTTAGTCTCTCGACTCCTGGCTCAGACGGCTTAGCAATCAGACAAGTAAATCAAGAGATATTAAAATTTAAGTGACTTAAGTGATTTATTTAATATTTTAATATTATTATAAAGTTATAAAGTAACTTTATAATAATAAAGTCACTTTAATATAATAAAGTGCGTTAAGTGAATAATTTAATGTGGGAATAAATCTTTTATCCCACATTGGCCAGGAAGGTGTTTGAGCTCTCCTAAGGAAAGAATAAAAAGAGACTTAAGAGCTCATTCTCGGCATCCATTGTTATTGCTATCATTTTGAAAACAGGTTTTGTGCTTTGAGAAGGGTTTCAGCCATTGCCATTGAAGAACGTAGTTCTTCTGTGAGTCTCCATTTGAACTGGTGAAATATCCAGCGAATTTGGTATCTAGAGAGTTTCATACAGAGACTCTGATTTGTGCCTCAGCAGTTGTGAAGAAGATTCAGAGATTAATAGGGGTTTCATTGCAGATCAGAATATTTAAAGATTAATCCTTTGCTTATTAAAGTTTGTACCTGCTGCTACAGTACGGCCGTGAATAGTAACGCGTGAATAGTGTTGCATGAATAGTGTCGCATGAATAGTAACATGTGAATAGTGACACATGAATAGTAATGCGTGAATAGTATCGCATGAATAGTAATGCGTGAATAGTGATGCATGAATAGTGACGCGTGAACAGTAAAATGCTACAGTGCTGTCATGAATAGTGAAATGCTTCAGTTCCAGTTGAAAGCAAGGCAAAAATCAAATAAAAAATCAGGTTCCATGTTGTTGCCATTGTTTTTATTTTGAAAATAACGTAATTTTCCATTCTCTCGATAAATAAAGATTAATTGCAGCAGTAGATCAGTTGTTTCAGAAATTTCAGATTATTGTAATAAGTTTCAGTTTTATGTTATTTGCTTTTTATGTCAATAAACCCTCAAAACACAAAAAAAAACGATATATCTATTCAAAACACCAAAACAAATTGAGATAGTGCATTCAGTAGCAAAATAGTATAGAAGCAGAGAACTAGTCAGGTTCTTACAGTGGTATCAAAGCGGTTTCCTGCCAGCCTGAGGGATTTGGGTTTCATATGCAGCCACAAGAAACTGGACCTCACAGGTATTACACCCGCAGAAGAGTTGAACAGGAAAGGGATTGGAGAGAAGACAATCCATTTACAAGGGTACCAGCAGTTGAAATGGGTGACAGGTTTGCAGGCAGTCCACCTAGAGGGAACAGAGATGAGGAACAAGAAACTAGAGAGTTCTTCAGAACAATGGCTACAGGACAGCAGCAAATGGCTCAAGCTATACAAGCACTTACTACCTTGGTTGAACGTATTAATCCACAGGATAGACGAAATCTAGATCAAGGGGATAACAGGAGTGCAGCGGGTTCACTTGGAGGCCAGAGCACTCGTTCTTGGACAGCAGATAGGCCAACTCGTCCTACCTTTGTTAGAGATGAGCCAGAGGTAGCCCCAGTAGAAGAAGCAGGTGAGGAGGCGTTCGCAGATGTCCTTATGGCTGCGAATGATGAATGGGAATTACTAACTCCACAAGTGCGTGAGAGGATGACTTTTGATAGGTTTGTGAATCAGAGGAGAGAACACTATCGTTTAGTTAGACAAGATAGAAGGCCCAGGAATCAAAACAGTAAACTTCAGCGAGCTACGAGCAAGCTTACTTTGCCTTCTTTCGATGGTAGTGGCAAGATGACTGCTCAAGCTTGGATTCATAAGCTTGATACTTTCCTAGCATTGAGACCTATGACAGAGGTTGAAGCTATTAAATATGCCACCTTGCACTTGGAGGGAGTAGCACATGATTGGTGGTCTCATGGGATGATCACTCTCCAGCATAATCAGGTGACAGCTTATCAGGATTTTGTGGATAGGCTCGTGGAGAGGTTTGATAAGAAGGATCCAGAAGTTTACTTTCGAGACTTAGCTCAGCTGAAACAAACAGGAAGCTTGGATCTTTTCATCAGTGAATTTCAGCGATTGGCAGTTATGGTGCCAAATATCTCAGAGAGGAGATTAATAGTCCTATTCACTGAGGGCTTATCGGAACCGCTGAAGGGTTGGATTAAGGCTTTTGATCCTCCCTCACTACAGGAAGCTATGAGGAAGGCACGTAGCATGGAACTTGCAGCCCCATCTAGCAAGTTCAATTCTAGGAGTTCTTCTTCTTTTAAGGACAGCAAGGGATTCAATAGGAACAAGGAAAAAACTGATTTTAAGAGTGACTCTAAGGGTAAATCAGCAGCACCCTTAGACCGAGAAACTCTTAACGATTTACGCAGGAAGAAGTTATGCTTCTACTGCAAGGGTCCCTATGACATAAATCACGATTGTCCTTTGAGGCCAAAAGGAAAGGCCAACAGGGTTATGTGGGCTTACTATGAGGGTTCGGATTCTGAAAATTCCGAACAGCAGGAGAGTCCTGAGGAGTCAGAGGCAGAGGCAGAGGCTTCAGAGCCTAAGGGTGAGACAGAGTTTCAGTTCCAGGAGGCACGGCTGTCTAGCATTCAGCAGGAGGGATCTTTTAGACTCCGCGGAGTCTTGGCTGGTCAAAAGGTTATTACCCTTCTGGATACAGGTGCCACCCACAATTTCATTGATGCCAGATTTGTGGAGAAGCGTGGGATAATGACCGAAGAGTTTGAGGGTCTTCGGGTTAAGGTGGCTGATGGTTACACTCTCAAGTGTGACCGCATGATTAAGGATCTCCCTTTGCGCTTGAATAATTATGAATTCAAGGCTGATTATTATGTGGTTAACATGGGTGATCTTGATATAGTCTTGGGCATGAAGTGGCTCCATTCTCTTGAGGAGGTTACACTTCGCCTTAAAGACATGGAGATTCGGTTCGAGGTGGAAGGAAAAACTCACATATTGAAGGCCATTAGAGACAGTAGTGTTAAGACTATTTCCTTCCGACGGATGGAGAGACTCATTCGTCATGACCAAATTGAGTGGGCAGCAGAGTGTACCTTGATGCCTACACAGGGGGGACAGCATAAGACCGAGTATCATCCTGACATCCAGCAGTTGCGGGTTAAGTATGATAAGGTTTTTAGTGACATTCCACCAGGGAGACCTCCAGATAGAGGGATAGAGCACATCATAGAGCTTGAGGAGGGCGCTAAGCCCGTCATGATTACTCCTTACCGGCACCCGAAGCGGCTTAAGGATGAGATAGAGAAGACAATCAAGGAGCTGCTTGCTATGGGTCACATTCGGCCGAGTAAGTCACCATTTGCTTCTTCAATTGTTCTAGTGAAGAAGAAAGATGGTACCCTACGTATGTGCATTGATTACAGGGTATTGAATAAGAGAACAATTAAGAACAGGTACCCCATACCCCGTATAGATGAGCTTATTGATGAGCTCCATGGAGCCTGTTATTTTACGAAGATAGATTTGAGATCGGGCTATCATCAGATCAGAGTCCGTGAGCAGGATATTGAGAAGACCGCCTTTCGTTGTCATTGTGGGCACTTCGAGTTTGTGGTTATGCCATTTGGGCTAACCAATGCTCCAGCTACCTTCCATTCCACCATGAACAGGGTCTTCCACTCTCAGTTGAGGAGATATGTACTCGTCTTCTTCGATGATATATTGATTTATAGCAGGACATGGCAGGAGCACTTAGCTCACTTAGAGACTGTACTCAGCATTTTGGATAGGGAGTCCTTGTATGCCAAGGAATCCAAGTGTGACTTAGGAATGACTAAGTTATTATATTTAGGCCACATCATCAGTGCAAAGGGAGTGCGGATGGATCCTGAGAAGATCCGTGCTATCATAGATTGACCTACTCCTGAGAACCTTACACAGCTGCGAGGATTCCTTGGGTTGTGTGGTTTCTACCGCAAATTTGTCAGTGGTTATTCTCGCCATGCAGCACCTATGACGAATTTGTTGAGGAAAGGTGCATTCATTTGGACTCCTGAGGCACAGGAGTGTTTTATGAGGTTCAAGGAGCTTATGACTACATGTCCGGTACTAGCTTTACCTGATTTCACGAAGCCATTTGAGCTTTAGTGTGATGCTTCTGGTGAGGGCATAGGAGCGGTACTAATGCAGGACAAGCACCCGATAGCTTATGAGAGCAGGAAACTCAAAGGACCAGAGAGGATTTTCAACATCTATGATAAGGAAATGCTGGCCATAATGCATGCCTTGGCCAAATTCAGGCAATACCTAGTAGGCAGCAAATTTTGCATTAAAACTGATCACAATAGCTTGAGACATTTCCTTGGACAGCGGGATTTGAATGACCGCCAGCAAAAGTGGGTGAGCAAGTTACAGGCATATGACTTTGACATTACCTATGTCAAGGGAACACAGAATGTTGTTGCTGACGCTCTTTCTCGCCGGCCTCATCTGAGTTCTATGGTGCACATTACAGAGGATTGGAGGCATTTGATTGTGGCAGAGTATGCCAGGGACACTTGGGCATCAGGTATTGTTGAGAGGTCCATAGTAGACACCAGGTACATAGTTCTAAATGAGCTGATCATTTACAAGAACAGGATTTTCTTGGTCCTAGGTTCTGAGATGAAGAACACCATTATGCGAGCTTTCCATGACGCACCTACAGTAGGACATCCGGGTTACTTTAAAACATACAGACAGGTACGAGAGCGGTTTACATGGAAAGGCCTTAAGGCTGATGTTCTTCAGTATGTGCGTGAGTGCCCTGTTTGTCAGCAGAACAAACAGGAGAACACATTTCCGGCAGGATTATTGCAGCCCCTTCCGATTCCTGATAGGAAGTGGGAATGCCTGTCGATGGATTTTATTACGGGCTTGCCGAAAGCCCAAGGACGTGACTGTATTTATGTAGTTGTGGATCGGTTGACGAAATATGCTCACTTCTTCCCGATCACCACCTCTCACACAGCTACACAGGTAGCAGAGATTTTCTTCCGTGATGTTTTTAGATTACATGGTTTGCCACGGAGTATAGTCAGCGACAGGGATAGTTGTTTCTTGAGTCACTTCTGGCAGGAGGTGTTCAAACTTTGTGGGACCGAGCTTACCCCGAGCACCAGTTACCACCCGCAGACCGATGGTCAAACGGAGATTGTGAACAAATGGGTGGAAGGTTACCTCAGGAATTATGTTGCAGGGCAGCAAAAGGCATGGGTTTGATGGATACATTTGTGTGAGTATTGTTACAATACCACATATCACATGACCATCCAGATGTCCCCTTTCATGGCATTGTATGGTTATGAGGCGCCTAGCTTTCTTGATTTGCTTCTGAGCGACAGTAGGGTGCCCAGTGCAGGGGACTTATTACAGGAGAGCCAGGACATTGTAAAGGCTCTTAAGGAGAACATAGCTAAGGCACAGAATCAGCAGAAGCAGTATGCGGATCAGAGGAGGACAGAGAGATCTTTTGAGGTGGGAGACATGGTATACCTCATGCTACAGCCCTACCGACAGTCTACTCTCGGGAAGAGTGGATCAGAGAAGCTCAAGCCACGATATTATGGTCCTTTCCGGATTACCAGGCGTATTGGAAAGGTGGCTTATGAGCTAGAGCTCCTAGCAGATAGTAAGGTCCACAATGTTTTTCATGTATCACGCCTCAAGAAGGCGTTAGGACATCGTGTGGTACCTTCAGCAGTATTACCTCCCTTAGATGATGAGGGAAAATTGATTTTAGTACCTGAGTCTATTCTGGAGTACAGGGAAAGACAGCTTCGCAGGAGGACTATCAGGGAATATCTGGTGAAGTGGAGAGATCTACCTATAGAGGATGCTACGTGGGAGAGCGAGGAGATTTTGCAACATCCGGAGTTGAGATTGCTTGAGGACAAGCAATTTCAGGAGGGGCGGACTGTCATGTCCCCTTCTAGTTGACATCTCTTTGCAGTGTAGAGTTAGCCTATTATGCGACCTCCATAGGCTAATGAGGAGATTAGGAGGTTTTGTGAGGCATGGCTCAGCCTCGGTTAGCAGAGTTTCTTTGCTTGGCTTTCGTTCAGGGTCAATTGGACATCATTTGGCTAGACTTACTATTTTTAGTAAGTCATGGGAGCACCCTGCTATTTTTAGAATCTCAGTTTAGTCACATGTGGATTTAGTCTCTCGACTCCTGGCTCAAACAGCTTAGCAATCAGACAAGTAAATCAAGAGATATTAAAATTTAAGTGACTTAAGTGATTTATTTAATATTTTAATATAAGTAACTTTATAATAATAAAGTCACTTTAATATAATAAAGTGCGTTAAGTGAATAATTTAATGTGGGAATAAATCTTTTATCCCACATTGGCCAGGAAGGTGTTTGAGCTCTCCTAAGGAAAGAATAAAAAGAGACTTAAGAGCTCATTCTCGGCATCCATTGTTATTGCTATCATTTTGAAAACAGGTTTTGTGCTCTGAGAAGGGTTTCAACCATTGCCATTGAAGAACGTAGTTCTTCTGTGAGTCTCCATTTGAACTGGTGAAATATCCAGCGAATTTGGTATCTAGAGAGTTTCATACAAAGACTCTGATTTGTGCCTCAGCAGTTGTGAAGAAGATTCAGAGATTAATAGGGGTTTCATTGCAGATCAGAATATTTAAAGATTAATCCTTTGCTTATTAAAGTTTGTACCTGCTGCTACAGTACGGCCGTGAATAGTAACATGTGAATAGTGTCGTGTGAATAGTGTCACGTGAATAGTAATGCGTGAATAGTGTCACATGAATAGTAATGCGTGAATAGTGATGCATGAATAGTGACGCATGAACAGTAAAATGCTACAGTGCTGTCATGAATAGTGAAATGCTTCAGTTCCAGTTGAAGGCAAGGCAAAAATCAAATAAAAAATCAGGTTCCATGTTGTTGCCATTGTTTTTATTTTGAAAATAACGTAATTTTCCATTCTCTCGAGAAATAAAGATTAATTGCAGCAGTAGATCAGTTGTTTCAGAAATTTCAGATTATTGTAATAAGTTTCAGTTTTATGTTATTTGCTTTTTATGTCAATAAACCCTCAAAACACAAAAAAAAACGATATATCTATTCAAAACACCAAAACAAATTGAGACAGTGCATTCAGTAGCAAAATAGTATAGAAGCAGAGAACTAGTCGGGTTCTTACACATTAGTACGAGAGTTGCTCGCTTTTCGTAGAGTTTTGGAGCTGATTTTGAAAGCTACAGCCAGCTGTGTTTTCTTGAGGGTTTGTAACAGCAAAAGGAAATAAAACGCCTTTCCTTGGTGGCTGCAATCTTTCCAAAAAGGGGCGCCCTATCTTAGAAAGCTTGCCATGCGAAGTTTTGGTGGGAGAAGCTTGTCTATCAAGAGAAATCAGCATTTCTTTGGGCGCAGGTACTGTAGCAAGTCACTATTCACAGTGATGTTTGGCTGTAAGTTAAAATGCAGTCTAAGATATTGTTAGCTTGAAATCTGATGTAAGTCATATGTTGTAAGTTCCTTATTATGTAATGAAGAAACTATATTTAGACATTGAAATAAGCAATGTACTCAAGTTATTCTATTAGCTTAGCTTATTCGAAGCTTTCATGTTATGCATATGCTCTTTATGTATCATTCTAGTATTTCTAGCAAACAAACTCAGAAGCACAAAAAGAGAAATTAAACCGAAACAAAATCAGACCTACGAAACTCAAGTGAAAAACAGATCTGCAGAGTGTCGGTATACCACAGTGGTATCAGAGCGGTTTCCTGCCAACCTGTTGGGTGAGTTTCAGCTTCAAAGGTTTTAGTTGTGCTTCATGGCTACTCATGGGAAGCAATGGAATGCAATATTAAAGCAGTTGGATACCGTAGCGAAGGAGTCAAGACAGATTTCAAAAAGGATGAATAAAATGCTTTCAGACCCAAATTCAGAGCAGTACAAATTATCCTTCCTTAGGTTTAGATCACAAAACAAAAAGGAGAGAGAAGAGGCATCTATAGGAGAAACTTCTAGAAATCTCTACAATGAATTTGCAACAGTTAATGATCAGCCTACTAATGATCCTAAGGAGAGTACAAAACAAATTTGCCAAGAGGAAGATTTGGATCACATGACACTTCATGATAGCGTCAAGGTTGAAGAAAAGCAAAAGTGGGTTGAAGTTAAATCAATTACATTAGAGCAGCAACAAGAAGGTCAGATTTCTTGTGATACCTCATTGTTTGAGTCTAGCATTACTTCAACCTATCATGACAAGGAATCGGATTGTGGTTCGGTGGACGATATTCACACATTTGAAAGTCCATTGAAGGCCCAAGATATTGAGGAGAATGTAAAAATTGATCTTCTACTTAGTGGAGCAGCCACTAGTGTTGTGACTACACCATTTGGTAGACATGAAGATATCAAGCATATGAGGGATGGTTTTGTATATTTTGGCAGCGAAGAGGTAAAGAGGTCTGAAAAGTTGAATGAAGGATGGTTGCAGAAAGCAAAGGAGGCTAGATTAGTGGCTGTCAATGCGAGACAACACCTTCAAAAGGTAAAAGATAAAGTCAATCTCATCAACATAGCAAGACAAAAGGGAATAGATAACCTTAGAGGACTCCTTACGCAGAGAAGGGATGCACTTTGTTCCAATGACAGTGATGAGGTTGGTAAGCTTGGCCAGTTGAAGCACTTGGTGAAGATTCTAGACATGGGTAAGCAAAAACAGTTAGAGGCTTCATCATATGGTGCAGGAGTTGTTCGTAGCCTAGAGACTAAGTTGAAAATGAAGGAGGATGGGATTATTGCGGCATTATCTCATCATGACAGGATGCACAAATTAATTGAGGATCATCTTTATGCAGTCCAGTCAGAGAGAAGACAAGATGGGACTGGAGCCAGATCTTCTCATGGTGCTTTACAGATTGTCAAAGAAGGTATGGAAACAATGAAGACGAATTATTTGAACCTTCTTTCAGACAGAGACACCCTACTTAGCCTTGTTGGGATCTATTCAAATTCCTTGATGACGGAAGAAGAGGAAGCTGATAAGCTCTCTCTAGAGTTTGAGGACGTTAAGGGTTCTTTGGTGAGCACTCAATTAGCACAGTCAAGAGAGTTTCACCTCGATTGCAGCATGAGGTATGCTTATCAACTTATTTTCATACCACATACACAAGATTTGACGATGACTTTGATGGCACAAAGAGGTGGGTGGAATAAGGAGTGCTCTAGTCAGCTCTGGTATGACTTGTCTCCGACTTCGGATGACAATTCCAGGTTTAGAAGGTCCTCTACTTTATTCTCCCATGTTGATTATCATTCGATTCAAGACTTGGAGACTTGCTGCAATTTGGAAAAAGGGTATATCCGAGTGGCGCCACTGAAGTCAGATGGTGTTGAGGTTGATAGATTTTCAGTTTATCCATGCAACTCAAGTATGATACCTGAGGTGTATCAGCACAGTGTTTGGAATTGGCATGGTTTACTGAGTTGGGATCCAGGTGGAGGTAGAGTCAGCACTGCCATTTGGAGGGGTCCCAGTGTATTGCTTCACCACTTCTGGTATGGTGGAGTTAGGATCAGAGTTAAGAACATCTTGAATAATACCCAACGAAAACTCGCGCTTTCACAACGAAGATTAGCTCGTAGCCTGCAACAACATGAAACTACGGGGGCCACACATGTGCAAGATGCTACTATTGAGTTGTTACATAAAAGTACTCAGGAATTGGGTACTAATGGTGCAGTATTTGGCGTGGATTCATATCATGGTGAGTCTGATTTCCCAGATCAAGCCTTAGAGACCAGGTTTGATGATTCATGTGTTGACATAGAACCACATGATCGTGAGTTGGATGGTGATACAGTTACATTGGAAGAGGAAGTGTGTGAAGATACTATCATATCAGCAGTTTCTACCTTAACCAATGAGCCATCCGTTGAGGTACATAGCAGCAGTACCTTAGTTGTTGTTGTGTGCATTGAGGATTGCACACATGATGTTGCTGATCATGAGGTGAGTGATGAGGACTCAGCCTCTTACTATAGTGCAGATTTGGGTGGAAATGATGAGTCACGGGGGCATCACCATCTGATGGGGCAGTTGAAGGTTAGTGATAATATGATTGTTACAGCCTTGGAGCATTTTGATGTTGCTCCACAGATGTTGGCAACCTATAGTTGGAGTACTCTTATGTCAGATGAGCAGGGTGATAGTAGTCTTTCCCTTGGAGAGTTCCATACACTACAAGAAGCTATCGGGTTAATGAAACATAATTATTTGAAGTTACTTGTTGATAGGAACTATCTTCTCGAGTGGGATGGTATTTGCTATGATGCATTGAAGGGAAAAGCAGAGGAGGTTGACAAGCTCACTCATGAGCTTGAGGTGACTATGGACTCATTGCACAACACCCAGTTGACCCTTCGGGAGTCAACGTCACAGTTGGAGGAGCTTACCGTGGAGTTCAGTTTGGCACAATCTCCACCAGTTGCAGTTACAACACAGTTTCCTACAGTGGCAGTTGGTCATGATTTGACATCTACGGGTTGTAGTGAGGATGTTGTAACATCCATTCCGGATACAGGGGCAGTTAACTCAGTTGAGCTGAGTACTTTGATTGAGAGCAGCAGAAAACCACATGTTACATCAGGCTCTCTGGTGGTCAGTACTATGACAAATGACGCAGGTTTGACAGTTGATAGCTCTTGTGTGGCTGTGGTGGATTCCCTTGAGATTTGTGTGTTAGTACACGAGGCTACTCCATCATCTTCACAGGGGACTCGCAAAGTATCTTTGGGTTGGGAATATGGCCCTCATGTTGATTTGTTTCCCTCTCTTGGAAGCAAATCTAATACATCATCCCATGCAGCTGATTTTGGACGCCAGCTTGTTGTGACTCAGAGTCAGAGTGATCAGCTACAGGTTCCTAAGGATAAGGTTGATTCAGCCTTACATCGTTTTGACTATAGGAGTTTGGAGCTATCTCCTGATTCCAGTATTGCTAGTGATGAGCCATTGACCGAGGTGGGAGTGTTGCATCGCAACTACATAGTGTGGAGTGCTCATCACTTCTCTTTTGATCCACACCCAGAGGACTTGTTGATGCGTTAGTGTGGAATGGCTCAGGGCTTATGCCATTCATTATGGGGTGGAGAGTTACCATCTTCAGAAGATGGGATTAGAGGCTGCAAGTACCTGACTCGGTTGTTTGCAGAGGATTACTTGCAAGGTCAGCAGTCAGTTATCTACCATGCTAATATGTATCCGACAAGGGTTGCTACTTTAATGTCACAGGGATTACATTCAGGTATAGTGTTACAGAGTGACTGTGATGTCAGTTGGCATGATGGTTGGGTTAGTTATCGCATCCATGGGTGTTTAACGGAGGATAGAGAGAGATTTGGCATAGCGGATGCTTCTAGATATTCTTATCTCTGCATGACAGATGGATGTGAGTTCAGATTGTTTTGGGATCCAGGTGGTAACAAGTTTAGTACTGAATATTGGATGGGTCCCATTGGGTTACTTCACTGCTCACAGCATGATGAAGTTGGGGGCAATAGAGCGCAGCGAAATTCGGAGGAAGGTAAACACAACAAACCTTCATTTTGGGTTTGGGATCCAGGAATATTTAGCGCAGTTGCATTTATGATGGTGCTTCCGGAGTTAGTCAATGATGCATGGGACATTTTACAGTTCTTCTTTTGGGTCTTCCAAGGAGTGAGGTTTCTTTGCAGTAGAGATTGCTTGGGGACAAGCAATTTCAGGGAGGGCGGACTGTAATGTCCCCTTTATCACTAGCATCAGAGTTGGGAGATTAGCCTATTTTCCTGACCCTTGTAGGCTAATAGTTCTACATAGAGGGTTTCTTGGACGGGCACTTGGTCGTCAAACTTCAGTGTTGATCTCCGGAGCATGGTGGCAGGGTGAATTGTGGCGTTTGGCATGATACTGGTGCTTAATTTAATGATATTCACCTTTTATTTCACCATCCTCGGCTTAGGGACCATGTGTTTTAATATGAAGGGGTCACTTTCTATTTTTAAGTTACTATTCATTACTAAAATGAAAAATGTTATAACTTAAGTGAATAGTGTTCACTTTAATGAATAGTGTTTCCTTTGTAAATTTATAAAAGGCAAGAGAGGAAATTCGAATTGCTTCATGAATGAATGATTTTAGCTTGAAGAAACTTGGAAGTGTTGTTTTGGAGGAAGAAGGAGACTAGGGTTTCCTAATTTCTTGCAGTGGGTGAGCCTGGTGGGGCTTGGTTCTTCGTTTGGAGCTGCTTGAGGGTTTGAAACACCACCTTAAAGTTGCTGATCAGTTTTTGGTGGCTTCTTTTGGAGACACAAGTTGTTGTTCGTAGTTTATTTGAGCCATTTTCAAAGGGGTTTGGACTGCCATAGTCTTCAATCACGTTAGTACGAGAGTTGCTTGTTTTTCGTAGAGTTTTGGAGCTGATTTTGAAAGCTACAGCCAGCTGTGTTTTCTTGAGGGTTTGTAACAGCAAAAGGAAATAAAACGCCTTTCCTTGGTGGCTGCAATCTTTCCAAAAAGGGGCGCCCTGTCTTAGAAAGCTTGCCATGCGAAGTTTTGGTGGGAGAAGCTTGTCTATCAAGAGAAATCAGCATTTCTTTGGGCGCGGGTACTGTAGCAAGTCACTATTCACAGTGATGTTTGGCTGTAAGTTAAAATGCAGTCTAAGATAGTGTTAGCTTGAAATCTGATGTAAATCATATGTTGTAAGTTCCTTATTATGTAATGAAGAAACTATATTTAGACATTGAAATGAGCAATGTACTCAAGTTATTCTATTAGCTTAGCTTATTCGAAGCTTTCATGTTATGCATATGCTCTTTATGTATCATTCTAGTATTTCTAGCAAACAAACACAGAAGCACAAAAAGAGAAATTAAACCAAAACAAAATCAGACCTACGAAACTCAAGTGAAAAACAGATCTGCAGAGTGTCGATACACCACAATTTTGCACTTGGCCTTGCAACACTGCAACCTTTACTTCTTCTTAGTGAGTCACAAAACTCCCTCTTGATCCCTGCCTCAAAGATTTCAATGAAATCCTTTGGAAGTGAACTCCCCTCCATTGACCTATCTCAAAACCTTAATCCTTTTCCTGGACAAGCTCTCAACTCGTGCCTTGAATTCTTTGAATTTGACTCCCTCTAAATGTAATTTCCTCCTCTTCGAAGAAATTGATCGACTTTAGAATAAGAAACCTTTTGAATCAACTTTAGAGCTAGGCTCCCGTACTTGTCACACCTGAAACATTGAATGTGAGAGAGATCCTTCTTCTTTGATTCTGGGGCAGAATCTGATTCTCTGTCTCTATTCCTCTTTCTTCCTTTGCCTCTTTCTCTAGAAGTATGTGTAGCAAGAACTTGATTTTCTACATCATGATAGTTTCGCCCAATTCCTCTTGCTGCCAACCTAGACTCTTCTTGAATACAATCAGCTCGAAGATGATCAAACTTGGGCAACTTGGATCTCCCACTGATGCTCTGAATAAAGGGTTCCCAAGATTGAGGAAGACCATTTAGTGCCAACATAAAAAGATCTTTGTCTGCAATTATATCCCCAATAGCGCTCAACTGATCTCTCAAATCAGCAATCTTCATAAAGAATGAGATGACTGAATCATATTTAGCCATTTTACATGGTGAAGTTGTTGTCTCAAAGCAAGGGCTCTGCTGGTGTTGTTGATCCCATACAATCCTTTTAGAGTATCAAACATTTCTTTAGCTATCTTCAACTTGGAGATGATCGGTACTAGGTGATTCATCACAGAGTCTATCATGATCTTTCTAGCTTTCATGCCATTTTTCTTCCACTGGATTTTCTCAGTATCATCGAAAGGCTCGAGCATATCATTTTCCACGAAATCAAGAAGATCATTCTCCCTAATGCAATGAGTACCCTGGATTTCCAAGAGTTGAAGTTTGAAGCTCCATCAAGCCTATCTTCTACCTTGACACCACTCACCATCTTCTTTTTCCGCACAAATTCACCTTCAAAGATCTGCCCTTAGGTCAGAAATAATTTGAACCTTAGATCTGCGATACTTCAAGATCTGCCTGTAATGACCCCTTCTCAAACCTGATATTTCCAGTGATCGTTGGCCTTTTTTCAGGAAACCCGAAGGCTAGTCGGAAGGTAAAATTAGGGTTTCCTATTTCTGGGGATGTCTTTGCTCGGAGTTGGTGGATCTGACGGCGGATTCTTTCTGGGTTTTCAGAGAGCTTCGCAGTGGTATGATCATTTCGGCATTCAGAGCATTTTCTGGAATTTACTATTTTTAGTAAATTCTATTTTTGGCAGTATACAGGTTGGTCTCAGGTAGTTGACTTTCCCCTTCAATTGTCTCAAGTGGCGTATTCAGTTTCGGGCTTCAGAATGCAGTTTTGGAGAGTTGAACTCATTTCACTTAAAAATAACATTATAATTTAAATGTTATTTTATCACCTTGGCCTAATCAAATAACTTAATGTTATTTTAAAAGGTGGACTTGAAGGGTGGCGCCATCATTGAGGTTATATTAAAATTATATTGAATTTATCAAGTCAAAACTAAGCCTTAAGGAGGACGCATTTATTTAAGTGAGAAATTTAATGAAGTCAAAATTAAAGATGCTTGGAAAAGGACGCCATTTCTTGGGATTAGGGTTTTGACTTTGGAAAAGAAGTTAGGGTTTCCAGGAAGGTCCACAGAAGCTTATAAAAGACAGCCTTGGGTTCTCATTTGATCATCTTTTGTCTATGCTATTGTTATGCTGCCAAAATGGTTGCTGGATTGCTTCGAGGAATGAATGCCTCCTAGCCTTGGCTCGACTTCGTGCTTGAGAGATAGCACCTAGTGGAGAGGATTGCTTATTTTGAGTGAGTTGTAGTGAGGTTTGCATTGTAGTGTTGTTTTGCCATTAGAAGTTCAGTTACTTGCATTTTATGTCATTTTCTGGAGTTGCTGATAACAAGGCTGAATCTATAGTTTCACTCGTAAATCAGAAAACAAAAATAATCTCATTCTGGGTATTGTGTCATTGCATTTTATTGGTAAGGGCACTCTTTCATGAATATTTGCAGATTTTAATACGAAGCTCATGATTTTATAATGCAAATCCGTCATTCCTTGAAAGCCGTACTTTCTGGAGTGCATTAGGATTCGTGTCAGTAATTAATAACCATTTTTAGATGCCATTTCTTATTACTAAGTTAGGCGCCATCATTTTGAGGGTCTATTGCATCAGATTTGAGATCATTTGGGTGAGAAATGAGAGAGTTATGAGCATATGAGTAAATTCATAGGTTGCTGGTTTTTCAATTTAAAGTGCAGATTTGTGATAAACCAGAATTAGAATCTTGATCATTGAAGAGTTGTATTGTTTTGGCACTCTATCCAAGCTAAGGAGAGTTCTTTATGATGTATTGTTAATCTTTCGAATTCCTAAGCTATTGGCAGGCGGATGATCCTCATTTTGTAAACTGACAGTAGTACTGGCAGTCATTTTCAAATCTGATTTGTAATGCTCTCTTTCATTATGAAGTTGTTTTGTAATAGATACATCTCCGCCCTATGGTAGCTACTTTCCCACTCTGGGTTAGCAAGCACATTCTGGGTGTTGAGTACTTTCAGCTTTTCAGTATTTCTTTCAAGCATTGTACTCTGTAACACTCCGCCATATGGTCGCCCCTCACTCCATACTGGATTGGGTAGCACATACTTGGTGTCGAGTTCCTTTCAGCACTTAGTGTAGAAGATCCTCTGACCATATGCTCGCCATCATCGGCGCCATTCTTGGTTAGAGTTCCTGCATAAGCAATTTGATTTAGATCCTCTGACCAATGCTCACACCTTGCCCACATCGGGATCCTGGTGTACATTCTGGTTAGAGTTGCTTCAGCACGTTTTGGGTTTAGCTGCTAACCTTAACGGGTGCATTTGTTTCTAATTTGTAATTTGAAAAACGAAAAAATTGGCTCGGAATATTTCAGTGGTATTAGAGCCAAGATCTTGCCATCCTGTGAACAATCCGTCTATGAGTGACAGAGAAAAGAGGTACTTTGCAAGAGAAGACAAGAAGGTTGGAAAACAGTTCCAGCTTTATCAACCTCCAGAAGGTCAGACAGCTTCAGGAATCTTGAGGGCTCATTGGGAGTCTTCTCAGGAAACAGACATGGCAGAAGGTGAGAGGTCAGTTGGGGGTAACGAGAGGATTACCAACAACAGAGATGACAGTGGGAAAGGGAGAGATGGGAGAGAAAGATCCATGAGTCCAGGAAAGAGATTTGAAAGAAAGATGGATGCCTTGATGGACATGGTATCTCTCATGATGGGGAAAGTGGGCCAGAACACCACTCCACAGAACAACTCAGGGCAGAGAGGGGAGCATAGTGCTTCCAACCAGCATGATGAGCATGCAGCTCGGACGGTGTCAAACAACACTTACATTTCCTCCAGGCCATTCAAACCCACCTTTTTGGCACCTATAAACAATCAGCCAGATCCTGAAGAGAATGCTTCATTCGTGGAGCAGTTGAGACTGGGTCGTGCAGAGTATGATTCTCTACCTGCCGACATCAGGATGGATATGTCCTATAACGATTTCATGGATCATAAAAGGAAAAACAAAGGACAAGGGAGACACTATGATCAAAGAAGACCATCAAACCAAGGAGACTTGTACCAAGCTGTCAACAAGGTGACACTTCCACACTTTGACGGGAGTGATTCCAGTTCAGCCCGAGCTTGGATTCAGAAGCTGGATAACTATCTAGCTCTCAGACCTATGGCAGAAGAAGAAGCGATCAAGTTCGCTACGCTACACCTTGATGGGGTGGCGCACGAGTGGTGGTACCATGGCTTAATTACTCTGGGTCATCGGTCTATCACAACTTATGAGGAGTTCACTACTAGGCTCATCGAGAGATTTGAAAAGAAGGATCCTGAAATTCATTTCAGAGAGCTTGCACAATTGAGACAGTATGGCACAGTTGATGCCTACATTGCTGAGTTTCAGAGACTCTCAGTCATGGTGACTGGAATCACGGAGAGAAGACTGGTGATCCTCTTCAGTGAAGGTTTGACAGAACCGCTCAAGGGTTGGATTAAAGCCTTTGATCCACCAACCCTGCAAGAGGCCATGAAGAAGGCAAGAAACATGGAGTGGGCTGCTCCTAAGGCGAAGTTTCAATCTAACTCCCCTTTTCAGAAAAGGGATAAAGGGAAAAGACCTCAGCATAGACCTCCTTTGCGACCTCAGCATAAGGAGTTCAAACATCATAATCCTCATGTCACCAGATTGGATCCTGAAACCCTGAATGAACTCAGAAGAAAAGGGTTGTGTTTTCGGTGCAGGGAAAAATGGTCTCAGGATCATGTTTGCCCTAAGGGAGTTAAATTCAATCAGATTGAGTACTATTCTGCTGGTGAAAGTAGTTCTGATTTTTCCGACCAGCAATCTGATTTTGAGGAGAGTGAAGTAGAAGGAGCTCCAGAAGAGTCCGGAGATGAGAAGGAAAGTGGAGTCTTGGCTTAGCTTTCGAGTTTCCAAAGAAACGAATCATTCAAGGTTCGAGGGATGGTCAAAGGGCAGCGAATCGTTGCCTTGATCGACACTGGAGCAACACATAACTTCATTGATGAAGTTGTGGTAGCAAAGAAGGGGCTGCAAACTGAGGAGTTTGAAGGGTTCAAGGTCATGGTTGCCGATGGTTTCCATATTACATGCACAAAGAAAATCTCGAACATGACCATGCAATTGGGAAATTACGAAGTCAAGGATGACTTCTATGTAGTCCACATTGGAGATATTGATGCCGTCCTAGGCATTCAATGGCTGCGTTCTCTTGGGGAGATCTCCTTGAATTTGCAGACTATGGAGCTGAAGTTTCAGTCTGATGGGAAGAAGATAGTGCTCAGAGGAATGTCTAATGGGGGCCCTCGGGTTGTGTCATTCAAAAGAATGGCAAGGCTGATACGTCATGATCAAGCTGAGTGGGTTGCCGAATGCATGATCCTTCCTGATAGTCCTATAGAGACTAAACGTGACCAACCTCCTGATATTCAGTCCCTACTCACGAAGAAGAGCAAAGTCTTTGCAGATTTGCCTTCTGGACCACCACCTGAATGGGGTTCAGAGCATATCATTGAGCTCAAGGAAGGAGCTAAACCGGTGATTACAACTCCATACCGGTACCCGAAGAGGCAAAAGGATGAAATCGAGAAGAATATTCAAGAACTCTTGGAGATGGGTTTCATTCGCCCAAGCAAGAGCCCCTTTGCATCTGCAGTGGTCCTGGTGAAGAAGAAGGATGGTACCATGCGCATGTGCGTGGACTATCGTGCTCTGAATCAGAGCACCATCAAAAACCGATACCCCATCCCCAGAATAGATGAGCTCATTGATGAGTTACATGGGGCCAAGTTCTTCTCAAAGATCGACTTGAGATCGGGTTACCATCAGATTCGAATGAGGGGATCTGATGTGGAGAAGACAGCTTTCAGATGTCACTATGGCCATTTCGAATTCTTAGTCATGCCATTTGGGTTGACTAACGCTCCGGCTACCTTTCAGTCTTGCATGAACCGTGTTTTTCAGAATCAGTTAAGGAGGTTTGTGTTGATATTTTTTGATGACATTCTGATTTACAGTAAGACTTGGGAAGATCATCTCAAGCACTTGGAGGAAGTGCTTAGTATCTTGGAATCTGAGAGTTTGTTTGCAAAAGCTTCCAAATGTGAATTTGGAATGGAGGAGTTATTATACCTTGGCCACATAATCAGTGCTGAGGGAGTAAAGGTGGATCCGGAAAAGATCAAAGCAATAGTTGATTGGCCACCACCTAAGAATTTAACTCAGTTGAAAGGATTTCTGGGTCTTTGTGGTTTCTATCGGAGATTCGTAAAGGGGTATTCACAGAATGCTGCTCCTCTTACTGATCTCACCAAGAAGGGAGCCTTTGTTTGGTCAGAAAAGGCTCAAATTGTTTTTGACAAGTTCAAAAAGATCATGAGCTCGTGTCCAGTCTTAGCTATTCCGGATTTCTCCAAGCCATTCGAGCTGCAGTGTGATGCATCAGGTGAAGGAGTTGGGGCTGTCCTGATGCAAGGCAAACACCCTATAGTGTTTGAGAGCAGAAAATTAAGGGGTGTCGAAAGGACATATTCAATTTATGACAAAGAAATGCTTGCCATTATGCATGCATTAGCCAAGTTTAGGCAGTACTTGGTGGGGAACAAATTCGTGGTTAAGACTGACCACAATAGCCTCAAGCATTTCATGCACCAAAAGGACCTAAATGAGAGGCAACAGAAATGGGTGAGTAAGCTTCAAGCTTACGACTTTGACATTGAATATGTCAAAGGGAAAAATAATATTGTGGCTGATGCTCTATCCAGAAGACCTCATCTTAGCTCATTGTGTGAGCTTACTGCAGATTGGAGAGACATGTTGCTTGCTGATTATGCCAAAAATCAGTTTGCAACCAGCATTCTTGAGGGTACTTTTCAGGATGAAAGGTACAAGGTGATTGAGGGATTGATCCATTATAAGGGAAGAATCTTCCTGGTGGCTGATTCTAAGCTGAAGAAGAAGATCCTTTTGACTTTTCATGATATTCCAGTTGCTGGTCACCAAGGTTTTTTCAAGACATATAGGCAGATCCGAGAAAGATTTTCTTGGAAAGGGTTGAAAGGTGAAGTACAACGCTACATTCAGGAGTGTCCGGTTTGTCAAGTGAATAAGAATGAGCATACATTACCGGCCGGTTTGCTGCAACCACTCCCTATTCCCAATCAAAAATGGGAAAGTATCTCGATGGATTTCATCACCGGGTTGCCCAAGGCCCAAGGGAAGGATTGTATTTATGTAGTGGTGGATAGGCTAACCAAATTTGCTCATTTCTTCGCCATTACTAGCACTTTCTCTGCAGCACAAGTGGCAGATCTGTTTTTTCGAGAAGTGTTTAGGCTGCATGGGTTGCCAAAGAACATTGTAAGTGATAGGGACAGCAAGTTCCTAAGTACCTTTTGGCAAGAAATCTTCAGAATGAGTGGTACTGTGCTCACTCCAAGCACTAGTTACCATCCCCAAACAGATGGTCAAACTGAAATAGTGAACAAGTGGTTGGAGGGCTACTTGAGAAACTATGTGTCAGAACAACAAAGAGCTTGGGTCAAGTGGCTGCATATAGGCGAGTATTGCTACAATTCGTCCTTCCATATGTCGATTAAGATGTCTCCTTTCTTGGCACTTTATGGGTATGAAGCACCTAGTTTTGCAGATTTGGTGTTTGGTGACAGCAAAGCACCCCTAGCCAAGGATTTGTTGCAGCATAGTCAAGACATAATGAAATCCTTGAAGGATAATTTGCAGATTGCACAAAATCAGCAGAAGTTGTATGCTGATCAGAAGCGTGTTGAGCGTTCTTTCGAGGTTGGGGATATGGTCTATCTTCGATTACAACCTTATAGACAATCTACTCTCAAGAAGAGTGGAGCTGAGAAGCTCAAACCTCGCTTCTATGGGCCATTCAGGGTCATCAAAAAAGTTGGGGCAGTAGCTTATGAATTAGAGCTACCTTCTGATAGCAGAGTGCATAACGTCTTCCACGTGTCTCGCCTCAAGAAGGCACTTGGACATAATGTGGTTGCTTCATCACAGTTGCCACCTTTGGATGAAGAGGGACAGTTGGTTCTAATTCCAGAGGAGATACTTGAATTCAGAGAACGTTCTTTGAGGAAAAGAACCATCAGAGAATACCTTGGTGAAGTGGAAGAACCTGCCTATGGAGGATGCGACTTGGGAAAGTGATGAGATTTTGCAGCATCCTGGCTTGCGATTGCTTGAGGACAAGCAATCTTGGGGAGGGCGGACTGTAATGACCCCTTCTCAAACCTGATATTTCCAGTGACCGTTGGCCTTTTTCAGGAAACCCGAAGGCTAGTCGGAAGGTAAAATTAGGGTTTCCTATTTCTGGGGATGTCTTTGCTCGGAGTTGGTGGATCTGACGGCGGATTCTTTCTGGGTTTTCAGAGAGCTTCGCAGTGGTATGATCATTTCGACATTCAAAGCATTTTCTGGAATTTACTATTTTTAGTAAATTCTATTTTTGGCAGTATACAGGTTGGTCTCAGGTAGTTGACTTTCCCCTTCAATTGTCTCAAGTGGCGTATTCAGTTTCGGGCTTCAGAATGCAGTTTTGGAGAGTTGAACTCATTTCACTTAAAAATAACATTATAATTTAAATGTTATTTTATCACCTTGGCCTAATCAAATAACTTAATGTTATTTTAAAAGGTGGACTTGAAGGGTGGCGCCATCATTGAGGTTATATTAAAATTATATTGAATTTATCAAGTCAAAACTAAGCCTTAAGGAGGACGCATTTATTTAAGTGAGAAATTTAATGAAGTCAAAATTAAAGATGCTTGGAAAAGGACGCCATTTCTTGGGATTAGGGTTTTGACTTTGGAAAAGAAGTTAGGGTTTCCAGGAAGGTCCACAGAAGCTTATAAAAGACAGCCTTGGGTTCTCATTTGATCATCTTTTGTCTATGCTATTGTTATGCTGCCAAAATGGTTGCTGGATTGCTTCGAGGAATGAATGCCTCCTAGCCTTGGCTCGACTTCGTGCTTGAGAGATAGCACCTAGTGGAGAGGATTGCTTATTTTGAGTGAGTTGTAGTGAGGTTTGCATTGTAGTGTTGTTTTGCCATTAGAAGTTCAGTTACTTGCATTTTATGTCATTTTCTGGAGTTGCTGATAACAAGGCTGAATCTATAGTTTCACTCGTAAATCAGAAAACAAAAATAATCTCATTCTGGGTATTGTGTCATTGCATTTTATTGGTAAGGGCACTCTTTCATGAATATTTGCAGATTTTAATACGAAGCTCATGATTTTATAATGCAAATCCGTCATTCCTTGAAAGCCGTACTTTCTGGAGTGCATTAGGATTCGTGTCAGTAATTAATAACCATTTTTAGATGCCATTTCTTATTACTAAGTTAGGTGCCATCATTTTGAGGGTCTATTGCATCAGATTTGAGATCATTTGGGTGAGAAATGAGAGAGTTATGAGCATATGAGTAAATTCATAGGTTGCTGGTTTTTCAATTTAAAGTGCAGATTTGTGATAAACCAGAATTAGAATCTTGATCATTGAAGAGTTGTATTTTTTTGGCACTCTATCCAAGCTAAAGAGAGTTCTTTATGATGTATTGTTAATCCTTCGAATTCCTAAGCTATTGGCAGGCGGATGATCCTCATTTTGTAAACTGACAGTAGTACTGGCAGTCATTTTCAAATCTGATTTGTAATGCTCTCTTTCATTATGAAGTTGTTTTGTAATAGATACATCTCCGCCCTATGGTAGCTACTTTCCCACTCTGGGTTAGCAAGCACATTCTGGGTGTTGAGTACTTTCAGCTTTTCAGTATTTCTTTCAAGCATTGTACTCTGTAACACTCCGCCATATGGTCGCCCCTCACTCCATACTGGATTGGGTAGCACATACTTGGTGTCGAGTTCCTTTCAGCACTTAGTGTAGAAGATCCTCTGACCATATGCTCGCCATCATCGGTGCCATTCTTGGTTAGAGTTCCTGCATAAGCAATTTGATTTAGATCCTCTGACCAATGCTCACACCTTGCCCACATCGGGATCCTGGTGTACATTCTGGTTAGAGTTGTTTCAGCACGTTTTGGGTTTAGCTGCTAACCTTAACGGGTGCATTTGTTTCTAATTTGTAATTTGAAAAACGAAAAAATTGGCTCGGAATATTTCACTGCCCTAGATGAAAAGTTGACTTGACTGCTTAACAAATCTAATCAGATCTTTTCTTAGACCCGCTCTGATACCATGTTAGATTTAGGATCAAAAATGAAAGCAATCAGAAAAATGCAACACATAAGACAATGAACACAACAAGATACCCTAGGAAAACCCTCCTACTCGAGGGAGAAAAACCCAGCAAATATATCTCTTATATATTGAAGGAATAAGAGCAGAAATCTGTTTACAACTCAAGCCCAACACAATGCCGAAGTTCATACAATGAATAATAGCACCTCTCCTAGATGCAAAGATACAAATGAATATGTTTCTCCTTCAAATCGGTCTACTGCTACAAAATGATGATCTGCTACTACAAGATGATGATATGTTGCTCAAGTATGAACTTCTTCTAGGAATGCGAATTATGATGAATGAACTTGATGATCAAATGAATGATCATCACCTTGTATTTATACAAAACTAGGTGACTCTTCATTTGGGTTGGCCTCTTTTAATAAACAAGGTGACTCTTCATAAAATTATTATATATAGCAAGTCCGACTTGCCTTGGTATTATTTATCCATCATTTTTAAATTTGAGAGAAAGATATCTCCCACTGCTATAACATCAACAAAAATGCCATCAATTCCACTAATGAGAAATTTGCCACATTATTTGTGACAAGCTTGCGTGGGACTCCAAAATGGACTACAATGTTCTCTTTGAGAAAATTACACACTATCTTAGAAGTGGAGCTCTTAACAAGAATTGCTTCAACCCATTTTATGAAATAATCTATTTCTATGAGCACAAGTATGCCCCTTAGCTGAATGAGGATTCAAGGGACCGATGAAATCAAGACTCTATTGTTCAAATGGTGCATCAACAATTACCAATTTGAGAAGCGATGCTACCAATCTTGGACAACCAACATATTGCTAGTGTTGCTACTCTACAGAAGTCAATGTTAGTACTTTTTTTTTTCCCATTCAATTTGTGGTCTTCCGCATCAGTTCTAAGGTTCTTGTATCATAGTTTTTGCTTTTCAACTAACATATTTTGCAGATTGATGGCGGTTGCAGCTGTTCTTAATGAAATAATGGCATTTGAAGGTTGTCGATGCCATCAAAGGAGAAGGAAAAGTATGAGAATGGCTAAGGAATGGAAGACGCACAATTGGAGTGGCTTTGTCACATTAAAACACCACCTATGGGTTTGAAAATGGATCAAGCAATCAACTTTTCTGTCATGGCTCAAGTGAAAGAAAACTCCATTAGCTCAAGGGACTAAATCTCCGCTTCCTAACTTGGGCACACAATTGCAATGGTTTGACCGTCTAAAATTTTTGCCTAAGGTTTTAAACTTGGCTCAAGTGAGTGGAATTCTGCCTAGTTCGCAAGGAATGGCAATAAGTGATGAAACTACTCCAAGGTGCATATTTGTGATGGCTCAACGATCTAAAACCTCTACCTGGCATTTAGAAAGTTGGTTTAAGTTTCCAATACCTCTACCATGGCAATCACACCACAAAGTTCTACTAAGTCATGGAAAATTGACAACATGGAGTGAAACTATGCTTGGGTTAAGTGAAGGATAATTCTGCCTTTGGGTTAAGTGACATAAAGTTCCACTCAAAGAGAAAGGTGGCACAAGAGAGTAATATTTCCAAATGGGTTTTAAAGTTGGCAAGACTGATTAAAATCTCAGCCCTCAATTGGAAAAGGTATCATTTATCAGCTTGGATGCACTTTTAAAGTGGCTAAGCCACTAAAGATCTCAGCCCAAAACTTTAAAAGAAGGTTCAAGTGAAGAGAGTATGCGGTTGAGGTGTATTAGTCCATTTTGAGAGTTTGACAAATTGATAAAAACACAGTAGAGGAGAAGGCATGCTCTTAGACTGTTTTTTCCATTCGTAGAGGTTTTTCACAAATCCAAAATGGCATGTGCAGCCTATAGGCACGCCTAGACATGGAAGAGGATTGAGTGACAAGTGGAGCAGTTTGGATTAGGTTTATACCACAAAGGCCCAACCACTACACCAAAAGACCGGCCTAGTAGTGAGGGCAGCTACCCAGGGTGTGAAGCGTGAGGTTTGCGTCCCACCAGCCTTGGAGGTGAAGACATAGAAACCACGAGAACAGTGGACACATGTCCGTGGAGCCCCACCATCTGGTTATCAGGTACACGCCTGCCAGCACAATGGGTTACATCTGCCGGGGTTTAGCCCTTCACGCACGGGACATTACACATGTTCTCGTATGAAGTGACAATCAACTTCAATGTTCTTGGTTCGTTCTTGAAACATTGGATTACGAACAAGCTTGAGAACACTTTGATTGTCACAATAGAGGATTGTGGGTTGATTTTGAGGTACTCCTAATCCTTCTAGTATGCAACATAGCCAAAATTGCTTCACAAACTACTGCACTTGCTGCATGATATTGTATGAGACTGCAAAATTGATGCCCACTTTAAAGCTACTAAAAGTTGTTTGTATGCAAAATTAAGACTGCAAAATTGATGCCTCTACTAATTTTGCAGTCTCCTTGTCTATGATATGACTAATGATTTCAATTGCTTCATCAATTTTGGGATGGCTCAGCAATGAATCTCTACTCTTAGGGAATCCAATCTGATTTGAATGACTATGGTTCAGCAAACATGTCACCTGATGAATTACATAACCCTAGATCTGCCTCAGAATTCGCAATGTATGCTAACTTATAACATACTATGGGTTCTCTTGACTTGTGGTTTCAGATTAGGAAGCCCAGCCCCATAACACCCTTCTAAAAATTATTCCCCTATGAATGATGATTTTGAAATTCTTCCTTCACGTAAAGTAAATCTCAAACTAATGTGACAAACTACCCATTAAAGGTTTGCAATACAGTTTCTAAGAAAGCTCTAATAAAACATTCTTCAAGCATGCCATACGCTTGCTAAATTTAAAAAGCAATGTAATTTGAAAATTGAAAGGCATGTGCATATTATATTTCTTACAAAGCGATGATACTGTCAAAATTTTACTTCGTCTGCAGGTTACAAATCAGACGTACAGCAGCTGGATTAAACAAAATACAGGATGACTGCCGCTTTTCTCAAGATAATGCATTTTTACATTTTATGAAGGATTCTGATTTTTAGCATATGGAAACTATCCTCAAGACCCACAAATTTTACAAAAATTTACATAGGATATAATCTCCAACATACTGATCCACTGATTAATCTAGAATGCAAATTCCTATGGTCCCTCATGAATACTGAAATATAAAATATCTACACTTGTAATATTATCATAGAGTTACTGTTCATGAGTGTTTTAGCAGCCCACAGATTTGTCGCAGGAATAATATTCAAAGCCTCTTCGAAAAGTAAAAAAAATCACCATTCAACTAGTTAGAGAGATGCTCCAAGAGGGGAATTGACTAATGATGTATCATCCTGGGCTGCATGTTAACTTTGAATTGACTTCAACAGCTGGGGGCTGTGAGGAGGACCTTGCTGGGAAGAATCCCTTATAGTCACATCTGTTGAGCTCTAGGCATGCACTGCCTGTCATTTGGGGTATCAGTTGCCCTTGGCTTGCTCATGTTGCATCTTATCCATTCTTCTTTTGGCCATGGCATGCTCCTGAATCATCTCAGCAATTCTTCTCTTGGCATTTTCAGAGAGCAAAAGACACTCAAAGGCCCCAAGCCTCTGTTGATTATGCAGAATAATGATATCCATATATTCAGTGCATTTGTCTATAGCTTCAATCCTATCCTGTTATTTTTGCACACAGTGAAGAAGCCTAGCCAAATCCCTTTCTGGATAGGGTTAGTGGACCCCTTTTTCTTCCATATTTTTATTAATATTCTGCAAGGTGTTTGTCATGTCAATGATGGCAGAAAGAAGAGTGGGATTACATTTGTGAATTTCTGTATGTTTACTGAGTATCCTGAGGACGAAATTATGGATTTGATTTCTTTCAAATATTGGAGTGGTATTCCATGGAAAATGATAAGCTCCCTCAGACTGAATTGCTGGGCTGTGAGAGGTATTCTATCCATTCAAGGGAGGTTAAACAGAGCCATGGAAAATTTCAAATCTATTAAAGGCCTGAGCCAAAGAAGTGCTGACCTGCACAATCATCCTATAAATTTTTCCCATGGAAAAGGACTAAGATGTGAATAGTGGTTTGGGGTAAATAGGGGAGACATTCACCATCATTCTGGGAGTGAGCACAAAATTAGAAGCCATTTCTTGAGTTAAATTCAGTTCCCTATGGGGGTGCATACTTGACTTGAGCAGGCAAATGCTGAATGTTGCTGCTTATAGTATACTCTGCTGGAACATCTTCATCGTCAATTTAATCTTGTTCCTTCTCCTTTTGTTCAGAGCTTTCTACTTTGTACTATATTGTAAAGCTTTTGATAAACTAAAACAAGAAACCTTGGCATCAAGATTTTGTATATTAACATTTACAAGAAAAAAAAGTACCTGTAACTTCCTTGCAAGCTCCTTTGCATGCAAAATATTAGCAAGCTTTGACTGTCCATATGCTACGAGTGCGAAGTATCTGTAATTGAAATACATGTAAGTCTCTCCAATTTAACAAATAATGCAGTAGTAGAGAAAGAATAATGTAGCATCCCATTCATGTGTTTGTAGTATGTACAAATGTATTATAAACATGGAATTTATTCTTTTATACACAAGAAAGAAAGTCCTTTGAATGCACACAAAGTATGAAATTAAAGAGAAATGGAAATTCTATAGCAGTGGATCTATAATTTTGAATTTCCTTATGCAGCTTATCTAGTATTACCTTGTTTATACATGAGAAAGAAAGTCCTTCGAATGCAAACAAAGCTTGAAATTAAAGAGAAGTGGGCATTCTATAGCAGTGGATACATAATTTTCTTATGCAGCTCATCCACTATTGCTTACCCTGATTTATCATTTATCTTATCAAAACGGATGCCTTCTGAATAAGTTAACTTATGCCCTTCTGAAGAAACATTAACAATTCTCCCTTCAATGCCTGTTTCACGAGCAGTAGCTTTCATATTCTCCAATAAAAGATTTGTCAGAAGAAAATGACCTGCAAACAAGTGTTGTGAAATGCATGCTTCAATTAAATCACATGTTGTCCCACATTAAATAATTTAGTAATCAGAAAAAAATTGGAAATCAACCTTTAAAAACACAAAATGTACCCACATAAAAAATATCGTTTTGAAATCCAAAGTTCTTTTACCTCTCAAACTTTTAAATGCACATTAGAGTAAGACGGAGCATATCTTTACAATCAGAAAGTGTTCCTATTTTTCAAGGAATTAATCTAATAAAAGAATATAAACATGAAAATAATATATTTCACATCACAAAATACACACATACTAAGATAATTTAAATTACTTTTATACTTGAAGAAAATGTTTTTTCACTGATAAGCATCTCTTCTAAGTCACATATACTTGAATGAATTCACATTACACTGATAGATTTTTTGGTATGATATCTTTTTATTAGACCTTGGCCATCATAGAGAAATTCTAGGAATTATCTACTTACCATCAAAATGCATGTAAAACTGAAAACTAAAACAAAAAATGGTGAATAGAAGTGTTGCTGGACATATAAAGTGCACCACTAAAATAAATTTGCAAAAAGCCAGTTCCCATAGAAAAAAATGTTATTTGAATAACTATGAACCCATAAACCATATTCAACAACTGAACAATTTTGCAGGCATTAAACAAACCATCCCCACCAATCTACAATCCAAGCTCTATCAAATTGGATTCTCAACTCTATAAAATTCTCATCAAGATATTTACTAGGAAATATCACTTATCAATATAGGGATCACATTTATGGTTTTTGCTGAATAAGGGATATATATGACTTACCAATATGATTTGTAGCAAACTGCATTTCTATGCCATCTTGAGAAAGCTGAAAAGGACATGCCATTACTCCTGCATTATTTCTTCAAAGCAAAACCAAAATAATTCACTTTTGGTGTGGAAGCTAAGAAGTTTGCACCATAATTCTTAATCCACATGCTCCCTCAAAACTATGTGATCTATTAGAAATGGTATTAGGAAAAGTCTTGAGTAATCAAAGATCAAATTTACTAGTCAAACAGACTGCTATATTTAAGACATGAAAAGAGCTTACACTAAAATGTTCACAGGAAGATTCAAAGATTTGAAGTTGGAAACAAAATTTTGAACTGATGAGATCGAGCTAAGATCTAACTCCAGAACATCCACTTTAGTATTGCCAGTTTCCTTAATAATAGATTCTTTAACAGTATTACCAGCATCAACATTCCTGACTACCAAAACCACATGACCACCTCGTAGTGCAAGAACACGAGCTGTCTCAGTGCCAATTCCACTTGAAGCACCTGCAAAGACAATGTCAGATGTTGAAACTTAATAAAAATAATGGGAGAGAATCCAATTTTTTTTTATAAATATTTTCCATTCAATAGAATCAAGTTAATAATCCAATAAAACCAATGATATTTTGCATCTAACCAATTTTACTTTTGCTCTGCAATTTTATGGATTATTACAACTTTTCCCAAGAGAAGGCAAACCTCATGGGAAAATTAAAATATCTTTAGCATGTACCTTATGTTTAAGAGAAAAAAAATAGCAAGCAACACCAGTGAGGCAACACATTTCAAAAGTTATCTCAGAGCAAAGTTTAACTATGTTCCACAGCATTTCAGGGATGGGGATGGTAGGGGATGGCAGGGGAAGGTGGGACACATTTCGGGGATGGGAAATGGCAGTCCAGGGAACTATTTTCTGGGGATGGCAAGGGATGGCAAAGGACAGCAGTGTATGTGTGTGTGTGTGTTTGCATGCACAGAGTGAAGTTTAGCTGTGTTTCATAGCGTTTTAGGGATGGGAATGGCAGGGGAAGGTGGGACAGATTTTTGGGATGGGAAATGGCAGGTCCAAGGGGCCATTTTTGGGGGATAGCAGAGGATGGCAGTGTTATGTGCATGTGACATACACACATACATATGTGTAGATTACATATAATGTACATATATGTATGTGTGTGTGTGTGTGCATGCATTGGTTTGTACTAATTAGTCTATTTTCCCTTAGCTTAAACATATCCTTGAACACAGAATTAAAGGCATTTGGAGACTCTCAGCAGCTTTAGTCCTCTACTCTGTATTCATTTCTTCTTTGGTTTAAGTATGTTGAGAGGCACCAAAATTAGTGAAGTTCATAGTAAGGGAAACAAAGAGCTTTTTTGGGCTTGCATTTATATTTTATTACTTTTGTTTTTTCACTCCCATCGTTTGGATTGAAGTAGGTTAGATTTAGGATCAGCAAGCTCATTCTTAGAAATAATGCATTGACTACCTTGCATGGGATTGAAAATTTAATCACTTTAGAAGGACTTGATCCTTCCTGTAACATGATATCCTAGTTTGCGGAGAATGGAGATTGAGTTGCATGAAAATCTTCCTTCCCTGGTAAGGCTTTGGCTGGAAAGCAATCCCATAAGTTTTGCTCAACTTTACTGGCAACAAGTTTCAAGCTTCTTTCCCAATCCATACAAAATAAGTTAGCACACTCCATTTTATTTAATGCTGCCTCTTTTGAGATTAACTATTATATTTTAGTGAGCATGATCTCTTCTCTGCTTACCAGAGCCTTTTTCATTCCTTCTCACTTTTTGGACTCAATCCTTTATTGGTTAAGAGTTTCATTCTCCAAATACTTAATATTTAATATGGAAAGCCATTTCAACTTTGCATTCTTCATCTTCTGCAATATGTGGATAAAAATTAATCATAATAAGATATTTCAATGTGTCATGCATCAACTGCATAACACCAGGATTACTTGTGAGGTATAACTTGTTGTTTGGTGGCTACCGTAGTTGAAATTAGATTAGAAAATCGGTCAGTGGGAGGGAAGCCCGGACAGCATAGATTATTGTGGCAAGAATACATATCTTAACTTTGCAAGTATTTCCCTTCTTTTCTTTAACTTGTGCGTAAATTCATTTCACCTCTTGATTTTACCCAATTACACATTTTTCTTTATATACAGCTTTTTCCCTTCTTTGCAATATTTCTATTTCACACTCTCGTGAAAATATCTTTGTATCTGATATTTTCTTATCACCCTCGTTTCACTTGAGAGTGAAATCAGCTTTCCTAGGTATTTACTAGCAGCCATCTCTTTTTCCTCTTTGCACTTACTTTACACCTTGCCTTTTGAAATATTAAAATAATTAATATTTCACTTGGATTTTTATTTGAATTTGAATTTTACTTATCTCCACTTTTGATATTAAAATACAAACTTTAATATTAAGGGCTTTCACCTTCAGAAATAAAACTTGATCCATCATCTCCAAATATTATTTTAATTGTTTCCAATCAAAATAATAGTTATAACTTATGATTACGCAAAGGCCGCTTACCAGCTAGGTCATGCCGTAAATTTTAACATTAACTATGCTCCCCTTTAGCCAAGCACCATATTTGAGGATTTCTAACACATCACTAATAAATTGTGTCCATTTATTATGTTGGCACCTTATTCTATTTTTTTTCCAATCTGGAATCTCACCATGAAGCATCATTATTGTTCTTGCCAGCTAGTCCACGCCATGTTCCCATTTGACACGCCATATGGGCAATGCCACACCCCAATTGGCATACCAAACCATAATAATTAATGCGACCTCCATTGAAGTTTCTTGTGCTTCCAAAAACTAGCCAATCCTTGTTGTTTGCTTGCCACAATTAGATTTGACTACTATACCAATTTTAGATAGGCCAAACCTCTTCTAAAATTGCTGGTCTAAGCTTGCAAATGGTTCCACCCTGCTTTGTGAATGATTTCCATCCATATTTTGGGTTGAAGCTCAACCTTTTAGGCTATAAAGCATCTATCATGATTTCTATATTATTGTCTATGTCAACATGGCTCCCAATGCTACATAGGTATTTCAATTTCAAGTTGTACCTCCTAAACCTTCCATGTTTGCAATTATTGGTGTATTGGCCTTTGTTGTGTTTGCCAAGTAAAAAAAAGGGCTATGCCACATATTCAATATTTTCCTATTTATTTTTGAAGGCTATGTTGAGTTTTTAGATGGTGCGTCGTCTTTTAAATACTACACACCATACATTATGGTTGTGCCATTGTTTTGTATCATTGCCTTGTTAATTATTTAAATGGTTGTTGTTCCTAATTGAGGTTTGTAAATGCAAGTGGCCAAAAAAATGTATGATGTTATGCACTATATGCCTTCTTTAGCTTACCGCAAAATGTCAAGGGCCATTGCACTAGCTATGCCATGCCTTTAGTTTGCCAAGCAATTTCACTTGGCATCCACTTTGTCTCTTTGGTGGAGCTGGTTTCATCAATGTTGTGCAAGTGTTAACAAACAACACCATGGTAAGTGACCTTTCCCTTGAATTGTTGTGCCACATTTTGGGGCTATATCATATGTTCAACACAAAGATTGAAAAATAAGAAAATAGCCTTGTCATACAACATCCCTATTCCAAGCTATGCAAAAACTTGATTATTGGTCAAGCCTTTATATTTGCCTGGCACCATGAATGAATTGCTCACTACACAAAACAACCATCACCAAATCATATTGGTTCTACCAATTGCCGCCAGTCCTCCAAAGATCGAATCTTTGTTTGGCAATCTGTGGTAGAAAGTGTTTGAATAATCGATGTTGTTCATTAAACAGAGGAGACAAACGCTCCTTAAATAGAATTACAAAGATGATGTTTCTAAAAGAAACAATTGTTAACTAGAGACGAAGTTAGAAACAACTAGAGGACCATTAACAACACAAATAGAAAGATATTATACTAATACCCTCCCTTAATGGTCATTTCTCTAACTACCTAGAGAAATAACAGAGAAGGCTGCCTCCTCAGAACGCTTCTGCAACAAAAGACAAGAGCCTGCCACTGACTTTGCCACTTGAGATGAGTCTGCCACCAACCCTCCCAGAAACTGCAGTACTTCTAGATATACCCAAAAAACAACAATCATCCAACCTAATGTTGGATAACAGAATTGTCCCTCCCTATAACCAAAGACACACCGAGAACAGTTGCCATGATTTTGAGGAAAAATCAGCAAACCCTCCAAACTGTTGCAGATGAGCAAGATGCCTGAAAATAGACTGCAAAAAACCACTAGTGCAGATGTTCGCAGAACAACTCCAGGTGCAACTAAAAACAAACTACAGCAAAGTACGATTTTTGAGGAAAAAATCGCCAAACCCAGAAATCCGAAGATTACAAATCATCGTTTTTTTTTTCAGAAAGAATGGTAAAAACCCAAACACGATTTTTGAGGATAAAAATCAATCAAAACCAAACACGAAATCTAAGACACGGATCAGAGTACAAAACTTCGTTTTTATGAGGAAAACCGGTAAAACCCAACATAATTTTTTTTAAAGGAGAAAAAAATATTAAAAAACCCTCCCTTAATTTTTTTTCGAAAAAAATATTAAAACCGAGACATAATTTTTGAAGGAAAAAATAATTAAAACCCAAAATTTTAAGGAAATTTATGAAAACCCAGAACATCAATTTTTCAAAATTGAAAACGGCACAAAAAAGCAGAGGATTTATTAAAACCCTAGCTCGAAAAAAACCAGCTACAAGATAGAACCCTTAACAAATCTGAAAAATCGCACCCAGAATGAAGAGAAATCGCGCTCAGACAAAGGTACAAGTTGCTCCCAGAATAATGCAGACGAAACAGAGAAATCGCGAGATTTTTCTAGAAATAAAGCATGCCCAAAAGAAGGAAAAAAACGTGACCTTGGAGAGCACAAAATGCATCTACAGAAAGCTGAAATTCACGTCCAAAACAAGTGAAGAAATGCGAACTTAAAATCTTCAAAAAATCGTGCCCAAAGTTCACGATTTTAATTTGCAGACAATGCAAAATCTGAGTGTCGTGATTTGCAGAAATAACTCCAGCAACCACGATTCTTTCAACCGCCCAAAAGGAAAGTTGCTTAGCATAAACTCACGTTTAGTAGAAAAAACGCGAAAAGAAAAAGACACATGATTTTGCAACCCAAGAACGTGAATCTGGCGCGCGGGAAAAACAGGCCACATAATCCTCCAAAAACGAGCTAAAAATTTTGAATATAGCTTTGGAATAAACTCACGATTTTTATTTTTTTCTTCAAAAACAATGGCACCCAAAAATCTCCCAAGGCTCTGATACCATGTTCAAATAATCAATGTTGTTCATTAAACAGAGGAAACAAAAGCTCCTTAAATAGAATTACAAAGACGATGTTTCTAAACGAAACAATCGTTAACAAGAGACGAAGTTAGAAACAACTAGATGACCATTAACAACACAAATAGAAAGATATTATACTAATAGAAAGCATGTAACATTGTGGCATGCAATCATTTGCAACAAGCAAGTTTAGGGATTTTAATGTTGTATGAATTTCACACAATAGTTTTGGCAATTCACGGGGACTTTCCCACTTGTTGGGAAGAATGAACCCAAAAAAAGAAAAAATGCGTCCATTGGGCATCGAAGTCAGGCCAAAAAAAGAAAACAACACAAACTATACCACCACCTACAACATGAAAATTAAAATTGAATACACCCGCAGCTGCAACAAAATTCAAAACTAGAAATTTTGCTTCTAGCATGCTACTATGTTTGGTGTTTAGTTGCTTCCTAGGATGTACTCGTGATTTTTGGGTTGCTAAACCTCGTTTTTTGGGAATACTTATGTTTTCTAGAGGATGTTGCCAAGATTCTTTCCCCTAAGAATCCATGAGTTGTTCCTTGTTTTGTGTTGAGAAGCTAAAGTGTTAAGGAAATCCTCGCCTTCCGGAGTGGAAACAGAGGAAGAACCTCATGGAGAGCATTCATGTATGAAGGTGAGACACACTTATGGTGAGCATGGAGGTGAGGTAGGGTTGCTTGTAGCCTTGATGAATGGTTAAACTTGGCTTTTGAGTTGTAACATTGTCGATTAAGGCCTCACTCTTAAGAGAGACTATTGTAACTGTAAGTACAACCTGGTGTTGGCAATTCTTGAAGTGTGCCAAGTTTGTAGGGTTGTGTGCCTTTACTTGGCTGAGTAGGTAGCTAGATGGAGTTCCTAGCAATAATAGTAATCCCAGGTTAGGACCTTGTTTGCTTGTGGTCAGTGGGCCATGTGGCTAAATCTTGTCCTCAATTGCAGTAATAGTTGGAGGATAGAATGTTGTGATCTTTGAGGTGGCTGCATATATGCTCACTAAGCTTGTGCACCCTTAGAGATGTGTGTGTTATGGGATTGAGGCTCATACTTGGTGAGAGCCTAGAGGTTTGATCTAAGAGATCTATGGTTTGAAGAATTATGTATCAGATATACCTTATTCTTATTTATTTGCAACCTTCTAGGAGTAAGCCTAATCCTAGTGGGGGAGGATGTAATGTCATCACATTCATTGCTCTAAGTTGCCTATTATTGGCATTCTTTTCAGACAATGTATCATGGGATACATAGATCATGTTGGTGTTTGTTGCTTTAGGTGTTTATCGATGTTTCGACTTCACCATTTTCATTGATAGATATGGTTAGGATTCTTGTTTTTGCATTGATGTCCTATATCATACTAGTTGTAGATGATTTGCAGGAGATGTGATGATTTAATATCACATTGAGATACTTTATGCTTGTGTTAGAACACCCTCATGTTTAGAGATGGCACTCCTCTACATGTCGATTGTTGGTGTTTTGCCTATGATGGGATGCATGTATGGCAGTGTGCCAAGATAATTGTGAGGGCTTGACGAATTTATTATATAATTGTTTATATGCATTGAAGGTGTGAGAGCCTTATGCACTGATGTTGTGATTGGCATCCAAATCATGTTATATATTTTGGCATGCCTATGTTATGCTTTCTATGACTAGATCATCATGGTGTTTTATTCCATTGCTATCCTTATTATCAATAATAAAATATGATTATTAAATGATCTCAATATCTTGTATTTTAAATGATTATCATATTTCCATGTTGGTTGAGATGATTTTATGAGTTGTGATATTGTACCCCATTGGATGATTTAACTATGCTCCACGAGGACGTGTTCCCTGGCTTTTTACCCCCGTTCTCATACCAGGGACGATACGGGGACGTTGGGACGGCCAAGAAACGTCCCCTACTCATCCCCTTTCTCTGCAAAATTTATGGAACATCCCAAAAAAGACAAGGGACGGCTAGTAGTCCTCGAGACGGTTAGGGGACTTCTAGCCGTCCCCTATGGCCCAGTAACATCTTACTTTATTTTTTTGTAAAAAAACACATTTTTAAATTAACAAAAAAGGGGATGGATGGGCCCACAAGGACCCCCCCAACACCTTTAAACAAAACCAAACCTACTTGACTTATCAATACAATAAAAGGAAAAAAACATTCTCATTTTGACATTTGCAAACTTGAGGTGAAGAGCAGCAAGTGAAAGCGGAGAGAACAATAATTGAAAGGGGAGACTAGGGCATCAAATCTACTTCATTAGAGGTAAATTCTTCATTTTACATTTGTTTTTTCAATTTATTTTCCATTTTTCAAGTTTTTTTCAATTTTTTTACCACATAGGAAGGGCATTGTGAGTTTATTTTTTCCTTTATTTGAACTTGCAGCTCTCTTTTCAATTCTTAACCAAAAAAAATCATGAGCAGCAGTGATATTACTAGTAATGATAGTGAGGAGGTTGAGGTTCAAATGCATGAAAGAAGTAGACCTAGAAGTAGAACTCATAGAAGTACGGCAGGCACTGGGGGGTCTTCAGGCAATGGGAATTTAGCAGGGCCAACAACTTCAAACCCATTTGAATGTCCTTCCAAAGTCCTCAAAACCTATGCAAAAGGCCTATTTAACTTGGAGTCATATATTTTCTATGTTTTTGTCATTTTATAGTTGAAACTTGGAGCCTTTGGGCATTTTTTTATAATTCTTATATAATATGTATGTACATTCACAATGAAAGCATTTGAATTTCCCTAATTTGTTTGTCCATTTTCATGTGAAATCTCAATTCAAGTTTAATGTTATGTATTAATCTTCTACAATGTCTGATGAAAGCTTTATCAATGTTATGCTATGAACATTTGATATTTCTCTTTATTTTTATAAATTTCCCTATTTTTTATTAGCCATCCCCTACCATCCCCCAAAAAATGGCCCAAAATTACCCCCATTCTAGAAACACATCCCGTTGTGTCATCCCTGTCCCTGAAACTCCGTGGAGCATAGGTGATTTTACATTGCTTCGGCTATTATATGTATGGAGCAAGTACGCTTGATGTGACTTAAGTGTACAAGTACGCTTGGCGTGACCTAAGTGTGCAGGTACAAGGTTATTTCCCCATCCGAATGTGCAAGTCTAGGTTATTCTCCAACAATGGTTATATCGAAGATGTCACTTTGGGCTAATGTGTTGCTAACCCCTATCGTACTTGGATTGAGTACAAGATGTGTCATATGAGATTTTGTGTTAACCTGGATCTAAATCGATGGCAATTTTAGAGTCAATTTGTGTTGTGAAAACCCATAAAATGTGGTTGACCCCTTTGTGTGTGCTTATTTATCCTTTGCATCACATTTAAATTCATGTTGAAATGTGTATTTTATGTGGATGTCGAATATTCAATGCTTGTGTGAAAAAAGTCTATTGCATTATTTTATTCTAGTTAGAAGAAAAGTAAATGAATTAATTATTCATCAAAATGAGATATTTGGCATAGTGAAATAATTGCTAGTAATGCATTTAAAATGATATTTAAATTATATGCAATTGTTTTAATTAGTTAAATAGTCTTGTTATAAGCCGTTTCAATTATTTATTTATTCTAGAATTAAGAAAAAAACAATTGCACTAAGTCAAACCATATTAATGTTACTGGTAAAATGAATGATGAAAAATAATAAAAATATTAAATTTGAAAAGAAGAAGTGTAAGAGAGTAGGAAAAAAATTGAATCCAAGGCAAAAATGGAGGACGACTGCAATATGGCAGTGGTAGAGAAGAAAGGAGCAACTGCAAGTAGGTTGAAAATTTTTCAAGAAAAGTAAACTTGGCTAAGACCTTCCTTCACTCAAGATGAAAATAATAATTAGTTTAGTGTGAAAAGTTTGTTGGGTGGTCATGTGCTTGGGTTGGAAGAATTCGGACTACAAAGGAAACTTTGACATTGTAAACTGACCTGTGTTCAGACTACTCTAGTTGGGAGTTGTCCGCACAACTAATATTTTGGGAGTTGTCAGACAGTATTTCACATCATTATCTATGTCTTTTGTGTTCTCTCATTTCATGTGTGCCAAGCTCACATTGTTGGTCATATATGCCTTCAACTATATAATGAATTTCTTGCATTAGTATTGGGTTAAACTATTTGTTTGGAATTTTGGAAATATTAATTTTAGGCCATGTTTATGGTAAAACTTAAAAGAAAATTAAGAAATATGAAATTTATTTCCCACGTGTTGAATATTTTGTCATTGATGTCAAAGCATTACAAGTTATTCTTCTTGTGTTTTTGGTATTCATGGAAAAGATAATTGGAATGAAATACTAGAGTACCTCTTAGCTTGTAAAGTTGTCAATTATTCATCAGATTTTCAACTTGTTTGAAATAAGTGCTAAAGACCTTTCATGTCAGCTGCTCGCTTACCTACTTCTTTCTTGCCATGTCTCAGTTGTGTATTGCAATTGAATTGACTTAACCTATGTTAATGGAATGTTTCGATTTTGTGTGGCGGTTCATTTGAGTCAGCTTTGCAAGTCAGCAAGTCAATATGTTATGCCAAGTCAGCTTCCTTGTGCCATGTCAACATTGAATTGTCAGGTCTTCATGGCAATGTTCCTGGGTCTACAAATATTTGGCATCAATGCTTATTTTCTAGAGTCGTCACAATGGTGGACATGTCACCTCTATTCTTCTCTATTGCTAGAGGTCAAAGAATTTGTTTTAATATATATATTTCATCCACCACATGGACAGAGAAGGTCAAGAAAGAAGCCGCTGTATTTCTTTGACTCGACCTATGCAAAGAAGGATTCCCTTGTAATGCTTTTCAATTATAGGGAGTTGGCTTTATTTACTTCTACCAATTCCTTCGTAGTGAGAGACCTACGAACTTATGGAGTTTATTCCTGAAAACGTGATTTCTTTTAATCCTGTCGATTCCATTTATTTTTGTCTAGTATGGGTTGAATGGAGTGTAGTGACCAATTGTGGCGGTTTCAATTTTTATGGACAGTTTTTGAATGGCTTATTTCTATTTATTATGAGAAGACGTGTGGATTCAAAGATTCGACGTTGCCATCATTCATAAGAAAAATTTGTGGAGTCCTTATTTCCTCTGGAGATGGCTCATTTTCAAATGACTTGCTCCATTCTTTTGTATCGTATTCGACTTTTGTAACTCCTGTATTTATTATTAGATGGCGAACTTTATTCTTCATGCATGTAAAAGGTGTTACTTAGCTTTGCAAATATTTGGGAATTTAGGTAGTGAATTTTAAAAAATGTGTTGGCTCTTCTACTAGTAGGTGTTGTTGTGAAGGAGTTCCGATATATGTGGAGTCGTTGATCGTTTTTAAAGTGATGGTGAATATGTTCAGTTTCAGACGTCTGCGAGCCTTCAGCGATGTGGTTTTTCCAGTCATGGTCTTTTAAAAACTCCTTGCTACCAAAAATTCTTCAATCGGTCTGTATAATGAGTTAGTATGTGAGACATATGTGTGGAGCCGTGGAGTTATGTAGTTTTCATATGTTCTTACTTCTTGTTTTGACTCTGTTGATATTCATCTCCGCATCAAGTGGTGGAAATATGCGATTTTATTTTTTGGCAACGTGATGAATGTGATCACTATCACTACCTCTTTATCCTTGGTATAATCTGAGCAGTTGTGTGTCGATTTAATCTGGAATGCAGATTATCTTTGCTAAATCTTATCTAGTGTGGTAGTTACTTCAAAAATGGAGGTGTTCTTTTCTTTCTGAGTTGGATGGAGTTGTGCCCTTTCAATTTGACATGCTCTTTTGTTTTAAAGAATTGATTTGTAGTGTTGTGAAATTATTTTTGTGAGTGAGTTGGTGCTCACGCTAGTGCTTCAGCTGTTCGAAGTTGGTGCTTCAAGGGAGTTGGTTCTCACTTTTGTAACCTGGGTTGGTGCCCTTTGAAGTAAATGAAAACATAGTTTTGACGTGGTTTTTTACCCGAAAGGGTTTTCCACATGAAAATTGGTATTCTTCATGTTAATGGTTGCTCTTACTGTTTTTATTGATGTTTTTGATGGTTTACGTTTAAATTTTTTTTAAATACTAATTCACCCCCCCTCCCCCTCTCTCAATATTTTTTGTGTGCTCTTCAATTGGTATCAGAGCAAGGTTCCTACGTTTAAAAGTTTTTAAAATATTGATTCACCCCCCCCCCCTCTCAGTATTTTTTGTGTGCTCTTCAATTGGTATCAGAGCAAGGTTCCTTTGAATTGAAAGCTTAATCGCTTGGAGGTAAATCCTGATAAGCACACATCGGTTCACTTGAAGGTCTTGCAACAAACAGAGCTCCATTGTTTGATGGTTCAAATTATGCCTTTTGGAGCATCCGTATGCGTACTTATTTGATGTCACTTGGTTTTGATATATGGCGAAGTGTGACAAATGGATATACAATTCCTACAACTCCTCCAACGAATGTAGATGGAAAGAAAGCCTTTGAACACAATGCCAAAGCGATGAATGCCACCCTTTGTGGTTTGTCCGAATCTAAATTTGTTATGGTTATGCACTGTGAAACAGCTCATGAAATTTGGGATAAGCTTCAAAAAACATATGAAGGAGATGATAAAGTCAAGAAGGCAAAGCTTCAGACACATAGAAGACATTTTGAGAGTCTCAAGATGCAAGAAGAAGAAAATGTTGCTGCTTATTTTTTATGTGTAGATGAAGTTGTTAACACAATCAAAGGCCTAGGAGATAAGGTTGAGGAGTCTGTAGTTGTTCAAAAATTCTTAAGGTCTCTTCCTTTGCGTTTTGATGCAAAGGTTTCAGCTATTGAGGAAATGAAGGATCTTGACAAGCTAATGGTAGATGAGCTACATGGTATTCTCATAGCCTATGAGATGAGGACCATTCCTAATTCTTCATCCAAAAAAGGAGGCAGCCTTCAAAGTTTCAAAGGGAAAAGACAAGGAGCTTGTATCTAGTGATAGTTCTAATGAAGACTCAAACACTAAAGAGGCACATTTCATGAGAAAGTTGAAGAAGGGTTCAGATAAATACAAAGGCAAGTTGCCTTTCAAATGCTTTAATTGTGGTAAGGTAGGACATTTTGCAGCTAAATGTCCATATGCAAAGAGTGAGGACAGAAACAATGAAAGGAAACCCAAGTTCAACAAGAAGAAGTATAGAGGAAAAGAGAAGAAGTTTCAAAAATTCAAAATGAGCCTTTATTCTGTTGATGATTTGCAGCTGCGTATGTCTACTTCGAGGCGCGATTCACTTGAATGAAATAAATTGAATATAGCCTTATGGCTATTCAATTTATATTCATTGAAATTATTTAATGAAGAGGCACACCCTATATTAAATAATATTTAATTATTGCCAAAGTTGAATTTATGAGGAGGCGCGATTTTCTAGAAGGCCGACTTCTTGATATCAAGAGACATGTTTCTTATGATGAGCCGACCTCCTTATTATGAAAAGTCATCTCTCTTGGGCTGACCTCTCTTGGTGAAGAGGAGTGAATTGCCTATATATACAAGGCATTTCATTTGTGTTGATCATCAAGTTCATGTAGAAGAATTCGCATTTCCGAGCAGCAGATCGAACCTGTGTAGCAGATTTGATTTTGTAGCAGCAAGTCAATACAAGGAGAAGCATATCATTTGTATCTTTGCATCTAGGAGTGGTGTTGTTTCTTGTATCTATTTGGCATTGTGTTATGCCTGAGTTGTAAGCAAATTTCTGCTCATATTTAAATCAATATATAGGAGATATATTGGCTGGGTTTTTCTCCCTCAGGTTGGAGGGTTTTCCCAAGGTATCTTGTGGTGTTCATTGTCTCATGTGTTGCATTTTTCTGTTTACTTTAAGTTAGATTTATCTGATCATAAAAAATCTAACATGGTATCAGAGTGGGTATAAGAAGATCTAGATCAGATTTATACAAGCAGCACTATCCTCCATTTGTTCTCATCTTGAAGGCATCCATCCTATTGTCAAGATGGTGAACTAGGACAGATCTTGAAGGCAAAATATTGCAGATCTAAGGTTACAAATTATCAGACCTAAGGGCAAATCTTGAAGGCGAACTAGGGCAGATCTTGAAGGTGAAGTTGGCATAGTGCAGATGCTTCATTATCATCATCTAAGTCTTAGTTTGAAGAGACACAATTTCAGGCTATAGATTCTAAGTCTACTTCAACTTCCCTTGTTCGTGTATTCGATGTAAGTGAGGTTCTTGCGAAGGAGATACTCATCAAGATTTAGAGCTCCTGCATCGGGCATGTCATTTGATACAAATAAATGTAATTTGGGGAATTCAAAATTCTGTGTAAAGAGAAATCAAGACTCTTCATTCAGAAAGTTTGTTGAAGATATTTGTGAGATATTCCCGAGTTGATTACTAGGAATCTCGGCTCTTCATGAAGAGATAAATATTCTTTGTTTTGTTTGAATTCACCATTCTAGGCTAAAATTTAGGTTGCTAAGTTGAACAAATCTGACCTTGGTTATTTGAATCATGTGTATTTAGTTAAAATCGTAGGTTCTCTTGAATAGTGATCATTGGGACAAGATCCTTTAGAGATATCACTATTCCTTGCAAATTATGGAGATCTTTTGAGTGTGACTCTAAGATGAAAAGAGAACTGCAACTTCATTGTGATAGGATGATCACATCGAGAACATTCTCCTTTCGCATGGGCTGTGATGGTGCCTAAGAGACCTGATTCTATGTTGTATATGTTGGTTGCATAATGTGTCTAAGAAATCTGAGTTGAGCAGATTGTCTCTTGTTGTGTTGAGAATAGCTCCTTTCAAGAGAAGTAAAAGATGAAAGAAAGATATATCAGTATCAATAAAGATAAGTTCTATTACTTTTTTATCTTGATCTTTTGATATTTGCTGCATCTTTCACTTATAGTTTGTGTTTTATAAACTATTACTAATCCTTTAAAATGAAGGATGAGATCGAGTTGCAAAATGGCTGCAACCAAATTACTTAAGAGATAAATATTTTATAATGTTCATGAATTCTTGTGTAGTTATTAATTCATGCTATAACATTGAGATAGTCAATCGCGTATGCTTCTAGCAATGGTACTTTTGTTTGAGATAGTTGAGTTCCATGAACTATTAGTAATCTCTTCTTAATGCCTTCAGGACGGATCAAGAAGCGTAAGAGATTGCTTTCAAGAAAAGCTTGATGCATCCTATAGGTTGATGTCATGTCCCCGAAATAACAAAACCATAAAGACCAAGTGTTAAAATACAAATCAATTAATAAATAAAATAAATAGCAATATTAATATTAAATATAAAATAAATGTGTATCATATCAATATAAAAATATATAAATATGAAATAACAAATATAATAATAATATATAGGCAAATTATTGTTATTACATTCTAGTATTAAATAACTTAGTATCAAAAATAATAATTAATTAAATATTATAATCATTACACATCAAAGATTGTAATACATTAGAATAAAATAATAATAAGATATTAGCAAATTGTTTTATTATTATACTTTAATGTTCAAATATGTTCAATAAAATATCAAAATAAAATAATAAAATAAATAGAAATCTCAAATATCACAATTATAGTAATAATATATTATTTTAAAAATAGATATTATTGTGATAATAAAGGCAGCCATTAAATCTAACAAAGGAATGTATTTTATGAAAAGTCACCTCTTTCACCAAACAATACATTCCCCCCACGAGTCACCTACCTTGAATGGTATAAATAGAAGGAAGGAAAATAAGGAAGGGGGAAAAAACATGGAGAAATAGGATTTGCAATTTAGAACAGCAGCAACAATTATTGTTACGCATTGGAATATAGAGCCATTTAATATATATATTATTTAATAGGCATGCAAGTATATATGCATAGATATAGATAAATTTTATAATGAATAATATGCAATGAATAAAGAATATATATGAATAAGGAAAGAATAATTATATAAATATATATATGAATACTAATGGATATAAGTAAAAGAATAATTATATATATGTATATAAAGTATATATATATGTATAAATACATATACATGATTATGCAATAATGATACTTATAAGTAATGATGATTCTTTAATATAAACATAAGTAGATTATGTATATTTATGAATTGTCCTCATCCTATGATCAATTTAGTACAAGGTTGAAGGAAGCAAGTAAGGAAACATGCGGAGATATAGCAACTCAGGTGATGTACTCACTTAGCAATAATATTTAGCATATTTTGAATATAAGAAATAGATATTTCTAATTTGATTATTGGTGTAATGCTTTCTTTAGTATTACCATGATGATAATGATGTTGATATTAACTTAAAGAATTAGTAATAAATGCAAATGTATTTGATTGCTAAAAGATTCTCTTCTCTATGTTTGTAAGCCTACTAGGGTGGAAGGGCCTGAGACAGGTGGTGCCTAAAAACCCCACTTAACAATCCGCTGCGGCCATGGAGGGGTGGGGGTCCCACTTAACAATCCGTTGCGACCATGGAGGGGTGGTAGGCCTGGAACCCCTTATAAGCTCCGCTAGCTTCCCCCAGTAGGTTGAGTGTCTTTCGAGGTGATGGCATAGGTAGAGAAAGCAGGTACAAGTGTTTCCTCTAAGCATGCCACTCCGAAACGTTCATATCGCTCGGGGCCAAGGGGTGGGTTGTCCTGATAGGACGCTTGTGCTCTTGGGCTTAGATGGATAGCTTTGGGCGGCTCTACCCATGCCACTCCTCATATGTCTTTATTAGTGATTTGTGATTATATTTATATTTGGATATCTAGATATTAATACTAACAGATATATGTACATGTGGAAATATTAAATGCAGACTTCAATCCAAGATTACTTAGTCAAAGAGAACATTCATTTGAAAAAGAAGAAACCCTAAACCTAATCAACAAGCGAATTCTAGGGAAAAGTCAGGTAAGGGACATTACAGTTGAAGAATGGAGACACTGCTTGTAGCCATAGGTCTGAGTTGGTGGTTAGAGGGAGTTCACTTCCAGAAGTCTTCTTTGCAATCTCTGAAGCAGGGATCAAGAGGGAGTCCTGTGACTCACTGAGAAGAAGTGAAGGTTGCAGTGTTGCAAAGCCAAGTGTTAAATCCTTGAAAAACCTCTTCAGCTGTTGAGATCAGAATTGCTCAAGACAGTCATCTGGATTTGATATTGGTAGCTCCGCAAACCTATTCAAAATAGTGTGATTTGAGATGAGGTCGAGAAGGACAATCCTGAACTCTCTACAGTATCAGAGGTGTGCGTTGGAAACCATTTCTCTAAGGCAAGCATTGCAGGCAATCTTGGACGATGAGGTCAGGAGGTTAATGCAAGTGCTTGAAGATTCTGAGGGAGCCTACTGAACCTAAAGAAGATGGTTGTGTTGCTGATCGGAAGAGCACCTCTGGATGTTGTTTCAATTGAAGTCTGCGATGATTTCTTGGTGCAGCAGGAAACAGCCATCTGTAGCATTGAGTACAACAGAGGCAGAGTATATTGTAGCTTGTACGGCAGCTCAAGAAGCGGTGTGGCTTCGTAAGCTCCTTGCAAGATTGTTTGGACAATCAATGGAGCCTACTATCATTCATTATGATAACGAGAGTTGTGTGAAGCTTTTTGTCAATCTTGTGCTTCATGACAGAACCAAGCATGTTGAGATCAAATACCACTATATCAAAAATATGGTATTGAGGAAAGCTATACAGTTGAGGTATATCAACACTGATGAGCAGACGACAGACATTCTCACCAAGCCTCTCTCTAGGATAAAGTTTGTGTACTTTTGAGATAAGCTTGGTATGGTGGAGAATACAGCCTTAACTGAGAAGAAGTCTCAACATCAGTGATCCTCTTTAATGAGTTCTTCTCTATAAGAGAAGTTCGAGGTGAAATCCCTTGCTAATGGGTTCTTCTCTGTAAGAGAAGTTTGAGGTGAAATCCCTTGATTCCACCCTCTGGGAGAGCCATGGTGGATGTCATGTGTGTGACTCCATGATAACATCATGTGAGGGAGTCCGTGATGATTTTCTTGTACTTGTGTTTTCACCCTCTGGGAGAGCCATGGTGAACGTCACGATGAGGTGACAACATCACGTTGAGTGATGAGCACTTGTACATACCATACATGGGTGTAGCCATGATGGTTGATATCACGATGAGGTGATATGCTTTCACGATGAGGTGATAAGCTCTTTTCATGGGAGTAGCCATGATAGTTGATATCACGGTGAGGTGATATCTTTCCTTTCCACATATGGGTGTAGTCATTGTGGTTGACATCACGATGAGGTGATATGTCTTATACAGCTGGAAGTATTCCTCCCTAGCTGAGAGGGAGTGTTGATGATTTGCAGTTGCGTATGTCTACTTCGACGCGCGATTCACTTGAATGAAATAAATTGAATGTAGCCTTATGGCTATTCAATTTATATTCATTGCAATTATTTAATGAAGAGGCACGTCCTATTATTGCCAAAGTTGAATTTATGAGGAGGCGCAATTTTCTAGAAGGCCGACTTCTTGATATCAAGAGACACGTTTCTTATGATGGGCCGACCTCCTTATTATGAAAAGTCATCTCTCTTGGGCCGACCTCTCTTGGTGAAGAGGTGTGAATTGCCTATATATACAAGGCATTTCATTTGTGTTGATCATCAAGTTCATGGAGAAGAATTTGCATTTCAAAGCAGCAGATCGAACTTGTATAGCAGATCTAATTTTGTAGCAGCAAGTCGATTCAAGGAGAAGCATATCATTTGTATCTTTGCATCTAGGAGTGGTGTTGTTTCTTGTATCTATTTGGTATTGTGTTATGCCTGAGTTGTAAGCAGATTTCTGCTCATATTTAAATCAATATATAGGAGATATATTGGTTGGGTTTTTCTCCCTCAGGTTGGAGGGTTTTCCCAGGGTATCTTGTGGTGTTCATTGTCTCATGTGTTGCATTTTTCTGTTTACTTTAAGTTAGATTTATCTGATCATAAAAAATCTAACATATTCAAAGGATAAAAGTTGTTCATCTAAAGATGATGAAGAAGAATCCTCTTCAGAAGAAATTCTCTCCATGGCTAAAGAAGAAGACCACGCTGAAAATGAAGAACATGAAGAACATCTTGATGAAGAAGGAGAGGTGGACCTTGAAGAGGAACTAATAAATGCTCAAAGTGAAATCAAAAGACTTAGAAAGAAAAATCAGAACTTGAAGTTGCTGCTACAAGAAGAGAAAGAAACAAAAACCAAAACATCTCAAGCTCTTGGAGAAGCAGAAAAATCGATTGTTGATTTGAAGGTTCAGATTGAAGAGGTAGATAGAATAGAAGAAGAAATCAGAAATTAGCTTAAGCTAAAAGATGAAAATTGTGAAAGGCTTGAAGCTGAAATAGTTTCGCTTAGAAAATTAGACAAATCTTTGACACGGCTGAATCATGAGAAGATAAATCAAAAAAGCTCTATGTCTTTGGACAAGATCATTGGCTCACAAAAATCTTTAGCTGTAAAGGTGGAGTTGGATTTGAAGAAGGTCAAAGTTCCAAGCCTACAAAAGAAGGGCAGCAAAAAGGCAACCTTGATAACTCAAAGGATTCACAATCAAATATCAAAAATAGTAATTTTGAAAGGCCTCCTATCTCAAGGCAAGCTCATCTGACCAGGTTTAACAATTCTTTCTTTTATGGTTATTGTTTCTCATGCAATCATTTTGGACAAAAGGCAACCAACTGTAGAGTGTTTGCAAGAAGTGATTTCAGACTTACGAGTAGGAACTCTTTTTCTCCCTTAATGAGTTACAATGTTATATGTAATAAATGCAATAACTTTGGTCATACTGCAAAAATTTGTAGAAGTGATATGGCAGATTTCTCTGAGCAAAGTAAGAGGGTAGAAAAGGAGAACAAAGTAAAAGAGATTACTAAGGTTTGGAAGAAGGAGAAAGAAGACACACTTGAGTCCATGATTGTGCAAACAGCCTTACATGCACAAAATGAGAGAGACAAATGGTATATTGACAATGGCTATTCTAGACATATGATAAGAGACGAGCAAGTTTCTCACCCTCAAAAGGACTAATGGTGGTACGGTAAGATTTGGTGATAATGCATCAGCAAAAATCTTAGGTAAAGGCACTCTTGTTTTGGATGATGGTAAGACCAAGGTTGAAAATGTTTTGTACGTAGAAGGTCTGAAACATAATCTATTAAGTGTGAGTCAAATGTGTGACCAAAGGCACACTCTTGTTTTCAATTCAGATTGTTGTGAAATTAGTAAGGATGGTAAACATATTGCTGATGCTAGTAGGGCTGCTAACAATCTTTACATTCTTGATGATATCAAAAGTGAGAAGTGTTGTTTGATTCGGGAAGATGAAGGTCGGTTATGGCATAGGAGGATGGGACACTTGAACTTTGATAGTCTTGTTCAGATCAGCAGAAAGGAAGCGGTTAATGCCAAAGCTTACAAAACCTTTAGATATTGTTTGTAGAGAATGCCAATTGGGAAAGCAAACAAGGAAGAGTTTTAAGTCATAAGAATATTTCAATATTCTATCTCGAAGCCTCTTGAGCTGATTCACACTGATTTATGTGGGCCAACAAGAACTAGGAGTATGCAAGGTGAAAAGTATTTTATGTTATTATTTTATTGTTTTTTCAAGAATGACTTGGGTTGCATTTTTGAAGGAAAAATCAGAAGCACTTGAGAAGTTTAAGGCATTCAAAGCCTTAGTGGAGAATGAGAAGGGTCTGAAAATCAAATGCCTTCGTTTAGACAATGGAGGAGAGTTTACCTCAAATGAGTTCGTAAATTTCTGCGAAAAAACATGGGATAAAAAGACAATACTCAGCTGCAAGAACACCACAACAAAATGGTGTTGTTGAAAGGAAAAACTGATCAGTCCAAGAAATGGCTCATAGCATGTTAAATGAGTCAAAGGTGAATGATTTTTTTTTGGAAAGCGCCTGTCCATACTACTATCTACATTCAGAATCGTGTGTTGATTAGAGCTAAACATAACAAGACTCCATATGAACTATGGAAAGGTAAGCCTGCTTCAGTCAAATATTTTAGAATTTTTGGAAGTCCATGTTACATTAGAAGAGATGAAGACAATCTAGGGAAGTTTGATTCTAGGGCTGATGAAGCAATTTTCTTAGGATATTCTTCTAAAAGTAAAGTTTATAAATGTTTTGACAAGAGATTACGCAAGATTGTTGAAAGTGCTAATGTGAAGGTTCATGAATATACTAACATTCAAAACAAGATGCAAGATGATGATGGTAGTTGCCAAGAAAATGAAGAAGAAAGTACTGTTCAACAAACACCTTCAAATGTTCAACATGGGACAGCAAATATAACTTCTGGAAATACACCTTCAAGTGTTCAACATGGGACAACAGATGTAACTTCAGAAAATACACCTACAAATGATCAAAATGAGAACACATCAAAGACTTTTTTGAAGACTACTTCAAATTTTGTTCAAAGAAATCATCCTATTGATCAGATTTTACAAGAAGATAGACCAAGAACCACCAAACGAACCGTTAATTACACTGAAGATGAAGATGTTTCTTTGCTGTCCAAGATTGAGCCTAAGAGTTTTGAGGCAACTGAAGATAAACAATGGATAGCAGCCATGGAAGAAGAGCTTGATCAAATTCAGAAAAGTGAGACTTGGGAACTTGTCCCAAGGCCCAAAGACAAGAACGTGATTGGCACAAAGTGGTTGTTTAGAAACAAGTTGAATGAAGATGGTCAAGTGGTGAGGAACAAAGCAAGGCTTCTATGCAAAGGTTATGCACAGGTTGAAGGTATAGACTTTGAAGAGACTTTTGCTCATGTTGCATGTTTTAGAAGCTATTAGAATGTTCTTAGCCTTTGCTTCTTTCAAAGATTTCAAAAAAATTCAAATGGATGTCAAATCTGCTTTTCTAAATGGTAATTTGAATGAAGAAGTATACATTGAACAGTCAGATGGGTTTATCATATCAGAAAATCAGAACTATGTATGCAAGCTAAAGAAGGCTCTCTATGCTCTTAAACAAGCCCCTCGTGCATGGTATGCTAGATTGGACAGTTATTTGCAGCAGCAAGGCTTCAAAAGAGGGTAGCGGACAGCAATCTATATGTGAAAGAAGGTAATCATATGCTGATTGTACTACTTTATGTTGATGATCTGATTTTTGGTAGCAATTGTGAGAAGATGTGTCAAGTTTTTGCTATAAATATGCAGGAGTTCGAAATGTCCATGCTTGGTGAGTTGTCATTCTTTCTTGGTTTGCAAATTCATCAATCTAGTAGAGGCATATTCATTTCTCAAACAAAGTATATTAGAGAGATGTTAAAAAGGTTTAGAATGGAGGATTGCAATCCTGTGAGTACCCCCATGGTGACAGGATGCAAGTTAAGTAAAAATGATGAGTCTCCAAATGCTAACCAAACTTTGTACAGGTCTGTGATAGGAAGTTTGTTATATGTTATAGCTACTAGACCTGACATTATGCAAGCAGTTGGTTATGTTGCTAGATGTCAGGCTACTCCAAAGGATACACATGTTCATGCAGTTAAGAGGATCTTCAAGTATCTTAAGGGTACTATGGATTATGCGTTATGTTATCCTAAATGCAATGGTTTCGCACTCACACCCTACACAGATGCAGATTGGAGTGGATGTGTTGATGATAGAAAGAGCACAAGTGGAAGTGCATTCTTTCTAGGAGGTTGTCTCGTATCTTGGTTGAGTAAAAAGCAAGCTTCTATTTCATTATCTACAGCCGAAGCGGAGTACATTGCAACAGTGTCTTGTTGCATGCAAGTCCTATAGATAAAGAAAACGTTGAAGGACACTAATGTAGAGTATGAGCACTCTATCTCTATCTTTTGTGATAACATGAGTGCCATTAATATCTCTAAAAATCTAGTTATGCACTCTAGGACTAAACATATTCCTATTAAGTATCATTTTCTAAGAGAACAGGTTAGTGATCAGCAAGTTAAGTTGGGATATGTTTCTACTAAAGAGCAGATTGCAGATGTATTTACTAAGCCTCTACCAAAGGAAACATTTGAATACTTGAGCGAGAAGTTGGGAGTGATTTCACTCCATCTTTGAGTTGTTGTTTTAACTCAAGGGGGAGCTTTCATTGTTACATTTTATCAACCCTGTTTCAATTTTGCAGGTTGATCAGTTTGCCATTGATGTCAAAGGGGGAGTAATGAGTCAGGGGGAGCAATATTTGTTTCAAGAGGTGTTTCCATCAATGACAAAGGGGGAAATTGTTGTATATTTTGATATTTGATGTCAAAGCATTACAGGTTATTCTTCTTGTGTTTTTGGAATTCATGGAAAAGATAACTGGAATAAAATACTAGAGTACCTCTTAGCTTGTAAAGCTGCTAATTATTCATCGGATTTTCAACTTGTTTGAAATAATGATCATGTGCTAAAGACCTTTCATGTCAGCTGCTCACTTGCCTACTTCTTTCTTGCCATGTCTTTGTTGTGTATTGCAATTGAATTGACTTAGCATATGTTAATGGAATGTTTCGATTATGTGTGGTGGTTCATTTGATTCAGCTTTGCAAGTCAATATGTTATGTCAAGTTAGCTTCCTTGTGCCATGTCAACATTGAATTGTCAATCCTTCATGGCAATGTTCTTGGGTCTACAAATATTTGCAATCGATGCTTATTTTCTGAAATTGTCACAATGGTGGACACGTCACCTCTATTCTTCTATATTGCTGGAGGTCAAAGGATTTGTTTTAATATATATTCCAACTGCCGCATGGACAGAGAAGGCTGGGGTTTAAAGAAGTCATTGTATTTCTTTGACTCGACCTGTGCAAAGAAGGATTCCCTTATAACGCTTTTCAATTATAGGGAGTTGGCTTTATTTACTTTTGTTGATTCCTTCATAGTGGGCGGTCTACAAACTTATGGAGTTTATTCCTAAAGAAGTGATTTCTTTTAAACCTGTCAATTCCATTTATTTTTGTCTGGTACGGGCTGAATGGAGTGTAATGGCCTCCTGTGGCGGTTTCAATTTTTTTTGGAGAGTTTTCGAATGGCTTATTTCTATTTTATGAGAAGACGTGTGGATTCAAAGATTCGACATTGTTATCATTCATAAGAAAAATTCGTGGAGTCCTTATTTCCTCTAGCGACAGCTCATTTTCAAATGACTTGCTTCATTCTTTTGTGTGGTATTTGACTTTTATAATGCCTGTATTTATTATTAGATGGCGAACTTTATTCTTCAGGCACATAAAAGGTGTTACTTAGCTTTGCAAATATTTGGGAATTTAGGCGGTGATTTTTTAAAAATGTGTTGGCTCTTCTACTGGTAGGTGTTGTTGTGAAGGAGTTGCGTTATATGTGGAGTCGATGATCATTTTTAAAGTGATGGTGAATATGTTCAGTTTCAGACGTATGTGAGCCTTCAGCAATGTGGTTTTTCCATTCATGGTCTTTTAAAATTCCTTGCTACCAAAAATTCTTTGATCGGTCTATATAATGAGTTAGTATGTGAGACATATGTGTGGAGTCGTGGAGTTAAGCAAATTTTCATGTGTTCTTACTTCTTGTTTTGACTCTGTTGATATTCATCTCCGCATCAAGTGGTGTAAATATGCGATTTTATTTTTTGGCGACATGATGAATGTGATTACCATCACTACCTCTTTATCTTTGGTATAATCTAAGCAGTTGTGTGTCGATTTTAATCTGGAATTCAGATTATCTTTGCTAAATCTTATCTGGAGTGGTAGTTACTTCAGAAATGGAGGTGTTTTTTAATTTCTGAATTGGATAGAGTTGTGCCCTTTTAGTTTGACATGCTCTTTTGTTTTAAAGAGTTGATTTGCAATGTTGTGAAATTATTTTTGTGAATTGGTGCTCACACTGGAGTTGGTGCTTCAAGGGAGTTCGTGCTCACTTTTGTAATCTACATTGCCCTTTGAAGTAAATGAAAGCATAGTTTTGCCGTGGTTTTTTATCTGAAAGGGTTTTCCATGTGAAAATTGGTGGTCTTCATGTTGATGGTTGCTCTTACTATTTTTATTGTTGTTTCTAATGGTTTAAGTTTAAAAGTTTTTAAAATATCGATTCACCCGCTCCCCCCTCCGCCCCTCTCAGTATTTTCTAGGTGCTCTTCACCAAGAACTATTGTTGTGCATATTTGAGCAAAAGGGTATGTTAAGTTTCTTGGAAACTTTCATTATTGAAAAAGTCAATTTTTTAAGCATGCATCAATAGAGGAATTGGTAGATTGTTGTTTGTGGTCATGTGTAATGCCCAAATGGCTATTTGGAGTGTGAGAAACTTAAGATTGAAGTATGCGGGTAGATGTAAGAGACCAAGTGTCTCTCAACCCTGACTTCTGATGAGAATGCAATGTTTTGTTGTATTTTGTGATTTTTTTGAGGTTTTTGCAATAAAGAGAGATGGTGCGATTTTGCAAAGAAATGCTTATAAAAAATAAATAAAATACCAGAAGACTAAATATGACAGAATAAAATTTAGAATCTGAAGATAGGTGATTTATTGGTCTTTCAGAACATTTACAACTGCGAGATTCAAACATGCAAATAAAAGGCAAGCTATTTATTGAGAACCTAGATGAGCTTGCAGTTGCCTGTAAAGGAGCATGAAATGGTACGGTTGAATGAAAGAGGGCAATCTCCCACCTCGAAATTGATGCAAAGCTTCATAAACCCTAGGCGCCACCTCTGATGGATGAATCAATCAAAAAGGCAAGGCGTTTTTGCCTGTAGGAAAAAGTATGGCCCTGCTGCTGCAAAAGTACGGCCTGAACCAGCAATTAAGAAATCCGTACAACCTTGGAATTTGTGCCAGATGTTGGATAAACTACTGCCAATGACAAGGATTCGCTACTGGAGATAAATCGATCCAAACTCTGAATAAGAACTTCACAATATGCATTGTAATGACTCCTATGTGAAGCCACTCAACTGACTATCTTCAACTGGTATTTCACAGCCTCAATATGTCTGATTCTGAAGAGGGAACGTTCTCCAAAATCCAATGTTTGCAGAAACCCTTGTTTCACAAACCCCAATGCTCTCAGAGAGAATAAAAGACAAATTTAAATAATCATTCATAATATGAGTTCGATTTGTCTTTGGTGAAATATATACCCTTTCTCAATAATTCGACCCCTTCTCAAAAATCAATTAAAATGCATTTAATAATATAAATTCACCCCCTCTTTGACTTAGGTATTTTAATTAATAAATGGCATCCAAATCAAATGAGTAATAAATACTCATTTAATAATAATATTTCTCCTTTATCATAAAGTATTAAATACTTTATAATTTGTCATTAATAAATACTTTAATATTTCATTAAAGTGACTTTATATTATAAAGTCAAATTAATAATCTTTTAATAATTATCAAATGCTCCAATAATCACTGTTTGCTCATCAAATCATCAAACTGGGTCGAAACTGAGCTGACCAACTGAACCTGGTGCCCTGCCAGAAATAGTAACCCCTATCTACCTAACTTACTATAAATAGTGAGTGTCTGAAAATCACTCTATAAGAGTCTGCCAAGGCCCAAACCTGAATCAACTGATGGAGTAATGTTCCCAAATGCAAGATAACTGCCACAAGTAACCCTCTAAACACATTTGTCAGCCTATGAGGGTCTGAATGATAAGCTAACCGCTGAATCATCTGCACTGCCTAGGAAGGGGACATTACAGCCCGCCCTCCCTGAAATTGCTTGTCCTCAAGCAATCTCAGCTCTGGATGCTGCAAAATCTCCTCTGACTCCCATGTAGCATCCTCAACCGACAAATCTCTCCATTTGATAAAATACTCTCTGATGACCTGCCTCCGAAGATGTCTCTCTCTAACATCGAGGATGGCCTCAGGCACCAATACCAACTTCCCCTCATCATCAAGGGGTGGCAGTACTAGAGAGGGAATCACATTCTGACCCAACACCTTCTTCAGGCGAGAAACGTGAAACACATTGTGAAACCTGCTATCCGCCGGTAAGTCCAACTCATATGCAACCTCGCCCACTCGTCTAATGACTCGAAATGGACCATAATAACAAGGTTTCAACTTCTCTGCACCACTCTTCCGCAGAGTGGACTAACGGTAAGGCTGTAACATGAGGTACACCATGTCACCCACTGCAAAGGAACGCTCAACCCTTTTCTGATCAGCATACTGCTTCTGCTGATTCTGTGCCCGCTGAATATTATCTCTGAGAGACCTCATGAGATCCTATTGATCCTGTAACATATCACCTGCGATGGGCACTCTACTATCACTCAGCACCAAATCCAAAAGGTTAGGCACCTCATACCCATATAATGCCATGAAGGGCATCATATGTATAGTCATGTGGTGAGTAGAGTTATAACAATACTCACAAAGGTATATCCACCTCACCCAAGCTCTTTGTTGTCCAGCTATATAATTACGTAGATATCCTTCCACTCACTTATTGACGATCTTTATCTGTCCATTTGTCTGTGGATGGTAGTTGGTACTAGGTGTTAGTTCGGTTCCGCAAAGTCTGAACAACTCCTGCCAAAAGTTGCTCATGAACCGACTGTCTCTATCACTGACTATGGTCTGAGGCAAACCATGTAACCTGAATACCTCTCTGAAGAAGAGCTCTACAGTCTGCGATGCTGTGAAAGTCATGGTGATCGGAAAGAAGTGTGCATATTTTTTCAACCGATCAACGAGCACGTAAATACAATCTTTCCCTTGGGCTTTCGGCAAGCCCATGATAAAATCCATTGATAAACATTCCCACTTCCTGTCAGGTATCAGAAGTGGCTGAAGCAAGCCAGCAGGATATGTGTGCTCCTGTTTGTTCTGCTGACAAACAGCGCACTCTCGCACATACTGAAGAACATCAGTCTTTAGCCCTTTCCAAGTAAACCGTTCCAGTACCAACTTATATGTTTTGAAGTAACCGAGATGGCCCGACATAGGAAAATCATGAAAGGCTTTCAGAACTGTATCCTTCAACTCTGAATCTGGAACTAGAAAAATCCGCCCCTTGCAAATGATCAAGTCATTCACAACGGTGTATCTACTATCCCGCTATGTCCCATCAACTATGCTACAAGCCCATTAGTTCTTAGCATACTCTGCAATAATCCTGTGCCTCCAATCCTCGAAGATCTGTGCCATAGCATTCAACTGATGTCTGCGAGACAATGCGTCAGCTACAACATTTTGCTTCCCCTTAATGAAGGTGATATCAAAATCATAGGATTGCAGTTTACTGACCCATTTTTGTTGCCTTTCATTTAAGTCTCGCTGTCCAAGGAAGTGTTTCAGGCTATTGTGATCTGTACGTACACTGAATTTACTGCCCACCAGGTATTGCTTGAACTTAGCCAAAGCGTGCATAATGGCTAACATCTCCTTGTCATAAATGCTATAAAATCTCTCAGGACCCCTAAGCTTCCTACTCTCAAAAGCAATAGGGTGTCTCTCCTACATCAATACGGCACCAATGCCCTCTCCTGCGGCGTCACAATATAAATCAAATGACTTCGTAAAGTCTGGTAATGCTAATACTGGACACGAAGTCATAATCACCTTGAATCTGTCAAAACACTCCTAAGCTTGCGGTGACCAAGCAAATGCCCCTTTCTTTGTCAAATCAGTAAGGGGTGCGGCATGTCGTGAGAACCCACTAACAAATCGTCTCTAAAATGCGCATAACCCAATGAATCCTCTGAGATGGGTAAGGTTCTCTGGTACTAGCCACTCAACTATAGCTCGGACCTTCTCAAGGTCCATGCTGACTCCCTTGGCACTGATGATGTGCCCAAGATATAACAACTCAGCCATGCCTAGCTCACACTTGGACTCCTTGGCGTACAAGGACTCCTCTGCCAAAATGCTCAGAACTGTATCTAGGTGAGCTATAAGCTCCTCCCATGACTGACTGTACACCAGAATGTCATTGAAGAAGACCAACACATATCTCCGTAGCTGAGAACTGAAAACCCTATTCATAGTAGCCTGAAAGGTAGCAAGGGCGTTGGTTAGACCGAAAGGCATAACCAAGAACTCGAAATGACTGCAATGGCACCTAAAAGCGGTTTTCTCTATGTCCTGCTCCCCCATCTGAATCTGATGGTACCCAGATCTCAAGTCAATCTTCATGAAGAGTTGATGCGGGGTATAGGGTACCTGTTTTTAATCGTTCTCTTATTAAGCTGGCGGTAATCAATACACATCCGTAGTGATCCATCCTTTTTCTTCACCAATACAACCGATGAAGCAAAAGGTGATTTGCTAGGTCTGATATGCCCCATAGCCAACAATTCACTAATTATTTTTTCTATCTCATCCTTGAGGCGCTTCAGATGTCTGTATGGTGTGATCATAATGGGCTTTGCGCCCTCCTCCAACTCGATAATGTGCTCAATACCCCTATCTGGGGGTTTGCCAGGGGGAATATCACTAAACACTTTAAAGTGTTTAGTCCTCAGTTTCTGAATGTCGGGATGGTACTCAACCTTCTGCTACTCCTGCTAGCCTGGTAATAACATACACTCTGCAGCCCAATCCACCATATCATGACGAATGAGCTTCTCCATCCGTCTAAAAGATACCACTCTCAAATTACTTTCCCCGATGGCTTTTATGACATGGGGTTTTTCGTTTACTTTGAACTTCATCTCCATATCTCGAAGGTTGAGTGTGAACTCACCCAAATCGTGAAGCCATGCCATTCCAAGTACCACATCAGTATCTCCCATATTAACAACGTAGAATTCAACCTTGAACTCATAGTTGTTAAGCCGCATCTGAAGATATGTTATTCTCATATCACAATTGAGGGTGTACCCATCAACCACCTTGACTCGAATACCCTCAAACTCCTCAGTCTATATGCCTCATCTCTCTACAAAACGTGCATCTATAAAGTTATGAGTGGCACCACTGTCGAGTAGAGTAATCACCTCTTGACCTGCTAAAATCCCACGTAGTCTAAAAGACCCATCTCTCTGAAGACTAGTCAAGTGTGCCTCCTGCAACTTCTTTCCTCCTTCATTTTCACTATCATTTTCAGACCTTTCATCATCTGAATGCTCCGAATCAGCTTGCTGGTCTGACAGATCAGATTGCTCTTCACCCTCATAGAACCACTCCATCTGGTTACTTTTGGCCTTAGGACAAAGAGGGCACACATGTTTTTCATCATAAGGTGCGTTGCACCAAAAACACAACTTTTTCTTGCGTAAATCATTCAATGTTTCCCTATCAAATGGTGGTACATTTAGTTTCTTAGGATCAGGTGGATCCTTCTTCCTGTCAAATGTTCTATCCCTGTCAAATGATCTGTTAGACCTTGAATTAGGTGTGGAGCCTGAAGAGAACTTGCTACGAGGTGCTGCAAGCTCCATACTGCGTGCCTTCCTCATTGCCTCCTGAAGGGTGGGAGGATCAAATGCTTTGACCCAACCTCTCATCGGCTCATATAATCCCTCAATAAATAGAATGACAAGTCTTCTCTCTGAAATACCTGTCACCATGACTGCAACCTGTTGGTGTGCGTTTTAATACCCACCGAACACAAAATAAAATGCCCAAGGACACTTTATCCTCTCTTGAAAAGTTACTGTGAATGCTAAGAAGATTGTGCAACAACTCCAAGGTTTCTTTAGTCAGGTCATGACATGTGGATAAGATCAACGGGCGTTGTGATTTGCTAGTAATCACAAGGGGACTTACGTTAGAATTTATTTGCAAGCTAAGGACTTAGATGGTTTTGACATTGAAAGCTCTTTCCACTGGGTATTTCAGATTTTCCAAAAAAAATGCAAAAAGATAAGGGTTTAGGAAGTCTAAACTACGCCTAAGAACTCAAGAGACGGCAATGACTAGATGAAACTGGAATAACCACACTTTGTTTCGCCTCCCTAGGACAACTACGCAAAGCGGGTGCAATCTTCAACGGAGGTGATAATGTTTTCATGTCTGAATTAATAATTATCCAAACTGAAGTTAAGCATCCACAACTTAATAGCTCAGGCTAACTTTGCACATTGAATAAAAATCATCTATCCAACAAAAGTATGAGCTTGATTTCATCAACCACTGCTATCAGATCTATCATTCACTAACAAACATTCAAATGAAAATACTAATTTAATTCTATTCTAAATGTTGAAGGAGAATATGTAACCTTGCACACCACTTGAAAACAAAAGTCATTCTAAGCAAATCATGCACTATAGCTTTTATTAACAGAAATGATATATCGCAACAATCTCATACTACTCACTTCACAAATTGGAAATGAGAGTACGCAAGTTTATATAGAATTTTCATAAATGAATAAATGGCCCAGATTAAAATGAGCAAACGGCCGAGATTAAACAAATAAACCCTAATTAGGGTTTCCCAAAATAACATCAGTGAACTAAGAGTTGAGAAGAGTGAGTTGGCGCCCGGAGCTACTTTCAAGGAATCACACCCCTATCCTCTCGGGTTGTCATGTGTTCGATGAATCTGGACACGATAGAAGCAACCTCTTCCATAGTAATCTGTGGGAGTATTCCGATCCTAAACTCCAATCCATCCATGCTTTCGACGCACCTGACAAAGATGTCCTCCCATTCTGGCTCGATCCTCTCAAAGACCTCTCAGATGGCCAAGAAATTCGCCATTCTGACCCAATTCTGCCTCAAGATAGGCCCTGTGATGAAAAAGAAGTTTTCCCGCACCTTATTCTTCAAACCCTCTAGTTGCAGGTCATTCTCTCGTATGACCTCCTTGTCTAGCATGTCGGCAACCATGTTGAAGATTTTGCTCTGGATCTCCCTGACCTGCTCCTCCACTCTGAGTCCATCAACCTTCACCTTTTCCAACACCTCTCCCCGTGCTGTCAAAGTCCAATACCATGTATGGAAATCGTAAGCTGCACCCGCTGCAATGATGCCTCCATCGATCAGTTCCTACTTCGGGACCCCTTTCAAAATCCTAAGGCACAGAATTATCCTTTCCTGCATATCCGGAAGACCATCCCACATTTCTGCAAAGGCGGCGAGTCTGGAAAGCAATGAAGTGGCTTGACTATAAACCAAGGTCAACCTCTCTAGGAATATATATGCCTCTGTGTCTTTGACCACTATCCATTCCTTGGCCTCTCTAGTTGTGACCCTGTCTTCTTCCACGTCCTTTGCTGCCTCCTGTGAAGAATTCGGAAGAGGGAGCTACCGTGTTATCTTGATCAAGCGGCTTGATCAAATTCTGTATGTACTCCTTTAGGCGCTCAATCTCTTGCTGGCAGTCCTTCCTCTTCGCCACCTCCTTTGCCAACCTCGACTTGATGGTGGACACTGAATTGTCCAGATCTTTGACTTCTTGGCCCTTTGTGGTTGGACCCAAGTCGATAGTGGTGACAGCATACTCATATGGAGCTATATCCTCCCGTGACTTGTCCACTGTTGGCACGACAATCTATACAGACCGATTGCCGGATTCATCCCTTAGTATGGTGGAGAACTTCCTAGCTGGCTTCTTGACCAAAACTTGTTCAAGTCTGGCTAAAAAGTCTATAGCATCATCCTCTTCCTGCACTTCAACTGGCACCTGTATTTTCATTCTCTCTTTTAACCAGTCAGGGATTGTGAGCTGCTTTATGCCATCCTCCTCCGATACACTTTCTTTGTCTGGAGCGTCCAAAATTCCTCGAAGGGCTGAAATCATTCCTTCCTGAAAGTCATCATTTTGGGCACCTATCTCATCATCTGACCCTAGTATTTCCGTGCCTGTGGGGGATGGCGGCTCATCATCATTCAGCTAAGGCTCCATATTATCCTCGAGAATCGGGGAAGGGTTCCTAATGTTGGCCAACGAATCATCAAGGGTGGCCAATATCTCATTAACGTTTTTGGACGTGGCAGAGCGTGAAGGCTCTATCCTTGCCTGTTTCTGAACAAGCTCCCTATCCACAGCTATTTCTTTCCTTTTTCTTGAAGTAGTGGCCTCTATCAACTCCATACCCTGGGCTGCTTCCGCATTGGAAGAGTAAGATTCCATTTCGCTTAACCTGTCATAGGTAAGCGTCACCTTCATCCGCCTCAGCTCCTGGATTTGTTGGTCAACCCACCATTGTGTGTACTTGACGACTGGTCTCATCAAGGTGTTCAAGTCGGCATGTTCGGGTTCTGACCATCTAACAGCAGGCAAGGGCAAGCTCTCATCAAACCACAGTTGTACTTGCTTTCCATCATCCTCGAGTTGATCAGGCACTCGGCAAAGTTCAGTTGCCTTGATCAAGCTAACTGGCAATCTGGACCACATTCTCCGTCTAACCTCATATTCATCCGCAGCGTCCGCCCAAAAGTCCTCCAATTCGACCCTATGTCTGTATTTTTTTCCATCCACAATCTTAATATGATGATGTGGGTCGAAGTTATCCCTGGACTGATAAGTGGTGAATGGGTATCGCTGTATTTCCAACCTGGCACTCTCAGCTGCTTGCACCGACGGACACATTTCCAGCATGTTCCCTATAAAGAAGGGAAAGGTGATTGCCGCCTTCTGTTTTGTCCTTTGGAAGCTCTGATATTCCTCCAATTGTCTTAGCACCTCAAGCAGGATCATCTTGCTAGTAGGAAAGATAGGCAATCGATATGGATTCCCAGTGAATCCTTGGATTCTGATATACGTGTATCTCGGATACTGGATGAACCAAGACCCGTATTTGCCGATTAGACTTTTGGCTTCGTGAGTTATCCGTTGGTGCATTCCTCCCTGAAGTATTTTGGTTATGTACATGAGGAATGCGTCATGTCCCCGTCTGAAATGGGCTTTCTCACTCAGCTGTAGTTGCGGATAACAATCGTAAGACTTCAGCTCGTTCTCCCCGTTGCCAACTACGCCCTTGCAGATCAAGCCTGCATACCTGTATGTCCTAGCCAACATGTAGATGACGTAAGAGCTCATATAGAATGTCTTGGTCTTCTCAAGGCTGACCAGTTGTTCGTGGAGACTATTGCTTATCATTTGAGACCAATTAAACATTTTAACCCCCTCAATGATGTCTTCGATAAAATAGTACATCCAAGTCTCAAAAGGCGCGCCTTGAAGGTTGCCAACTATCTTGTTCAGCAGGACAATGATATCTTCGTAATCCTCTTTGAGTTTGTGCGCAATAGCTTCTTAGGCATCTTCTTGGCTGACGCTCTTGGTTTCTCCAGCCATGACTTATTAATATTGGCAGCACAAAGGTCAGGCTTTTCGTCGTATATCTCTTCGCATCCACCTTAGTTTTGTAAGTCGTCTTATGATAGGTGGGGATGCCGAAGGCTTCCTGTATGGCTAACTCTCCAAGGTGAGCTAGTATCCTTCCGTCAGGCGCAATAATCTACCTGTCTTATGCATTATAGTGAAGGGCGCACTCTAATATCAACTCAGCACATTCAACTGCAGGCGGGAATCCGGCAGCCTGAACAATTCCATTTCTCATCGTCCTTCTGGCAATAGGTGTCGGCAAGAATCCATCGTGCCCGTACATCCTTCTTTTGAATTCCTTGAGGTCGATGTGTCCGAGGTTGGTGTCCATAATGTTCTTCCATTTTGAATTAATTTTGGACTCCGACTGCAACCTCTTACTGGCAAACTTCATCTGTGCTTGTCTTGACGGCTCTCCCCGAGTGGTCATCAACCTGCAAGTACAAAATAATTAACATTAATACGAGACCTTTAAAAATCTGATTATTCTAGGATGCCACTTGATAAATTCCTACTTCAAGCCTTTAAAATATAAATTTTTGTGAAAAAGCAAGCTGAAAGTGAAGAAATTCGCCAAGTACTGGATAAAACTTGTGCCGGAATGAATGTAGAAGACTAGAAAAGAGTAGAAAAGCGTTGCCAATAGATTTCCAAACCTCCGAGAATGTCCTCTGGCTGCAAATAAATTATAACTTCTGAAAATTTGTCAAAAGAAGTGCACCAATCTGCTGAGAAGTGCGATTTTCAGCAAAGAAGTAATTTATTTCTTCCTAAAAATCATGTCCCAGCTTAAAATTATCTCCTTCACTAAGGAAGATCAACGTTACTCTCACTATTTCTTCCTTCAAAAGTTATTCCTTGCAGATTTGAGAGAGGTAACTTCTTCTCAATCGAATTTGTGAAAAATGAGTTGCCGAAACTCATTATATGGCTGAGAAGTGCGATTTTCCTTAGCAGCTGCTTTCTTTTTCTTGAGTTTCTCTCAATTTTAGAAATGTTTTCTCTTCTTTGATTAGCAAGTATCTAATTCTTTTCGAAACCACTGAGGCAAGTTTCTAATTTCATCTTAACACCACCTCTGTCTGAAATCTTCAGATTTCTTTCCCTTTTAAAATTTTGCCTAAGTGTTGAACACTTAAAATTATTGGAAAATATTAAATTAATCGTTTAAAATTGATTTTCCAATCCGTTTAATCCTTGAATTGGGACAAAATTCAATTTTGCCTAAGTCAAATTAATTACTCCTCCAAGCAATTTCTTGTTTTCTCCAGACCTTGAATATTTTAATTAAAATTCCCTGTGTCGGGAAATAATTAAAAATATTAAATATTAAATTTCCAACCCGTTTAAAGTTGATACTTGGCTAAATTTGTTTGTCCGTGGCAAAATGTTTAATTTTCCAATCATTTTACTAGCCAAAACGTGCTTAATGATTCCTCTGCCAATTTTCAACTTCCTGGGCGAACTTCCGGCTTCCCTAGACGTCCATACTTCGTCAAAAATTCCATTTTCTCTCTCCTTCTGGGTTGGGCAGGCTTGGAGGCTTCTCTGCCATTTTGCATTAATGTCTGTGCCTTAGGAATTTTATTTCATGCTGAGTGGGGCGGACTTCATGTTTGCCTTGCCATTCATTCTTCCTTTCGTGCCTTAGAATTTTATTCCGTCATGCCGAGGAGTGAATTTTATGCCAGCTTGATCTCTTCTCTCTCTAGGCATATTTCATTTTTTTCATGCCTTAGAAAAATTTCCTCTCCCAAAGTTGGGCGGACTTTAGCTTCTCCCTAAAAAATAGGAACTCCAGAATGGCCTAAAAATGCCAAAAAGCAAAAAAGCAGAATCCCTAAAAAATAGAAGTGTCAGAAATGACTGAAAGCATAGGCGATCCTCGTCTTCCGAACCTTTCGAGCCCTTCCATGACGTTTAGGCACACAAACGGGTTCAAAGTCTCAACTTGGCCGAACTAACTCACAAAAATTACTCAAATTTTGAACTCCAATCTGGCAACGTAGAGAGCGAAACCAAAACTTGGGGGTCCCCATTTGCAATGGGGCGATGTGTGAAATAGGTCACAACACAACCCTCTAGAACTCACCCATGTAGGCATCCAAACTACCTGTCTGCCTGAGCTGAGCTAGCTCTCTAAAGTAAAGTTTTGGATCCTTCTTATCAAAGCGCTCTATGAGCCTGTTCGTGAACTCCTGGTAAGTCGTAACTTGGTGATGACCCAATGTATACATGTCGTGATGCCACCAATCATGCGCTAAACCATCAAGATGTAACGTGGCAAATTTAATGGCCTCATCCTCCTGCATAGGTCTCAAATATAGGTAATTGTCTAGCTTTTGTACCCAAGACCTCACTGAACTCTTATCCAAGCCATCAAAATAAGGCAAGGCAATCTTGCTCACCGCATGCTGAAGATCCCTATTCACCTGTGGTGGTGGCTGGTACTGAGGAGCTCTGCACTCAAATCTACCTCCACCCCTGGGTCTATGTACATCCATGAACTCATGAAATGACAATGACTGCCTAATCTCAGGAGCCAAAGTCGAGTACTCTCCAAAGAGTTTGGTCACGTCTGCCACAGATGTACCATGTTGTTGAAACTCTAGTTGGTGACCCTATCGTTCTGCCTCCGGAGTCAGTGGTGCCTCCCTAGTAATAAAGGTAGGTTGTCCAGGCCTACGCTCATGAACAATAGGTGACGGTTGCTGCTGTACAGACACCTATGGCTGGTCTATGCCCGCAGTCCCTCTAGACTGTCCTATCTGAATGCAGTGCTGGTGAGGCGGAGTATACTGCCTCATTGTACCAATCAGTTGTGACATTGTGTCCATCATGTTATCATGTCTTCTCCTGAATTTTGCCTCAGTCATTTCTGTATTTTCTTTTTCTTTCCCTGAATCCCTTGGAGTCTCTATCGGAATCTCTCGATCTGCCATGAGTTGGGTCACACTGTTCTCACTACTACTAGAGCCAGATCTGTGTATACCAAGAATCCCTGATACTGTATCACCTTCCAGAATAGGTGGACTTGTCCAATCCTCAACTCTGCCTGTTCCTCTACCCTTACTGTAGAATATAATGTCTCTACTCATGAAAAAGCATCGAAAAAGCACAAGTTTATCTTAAAAAGCACAGGATGGCAGGAAAACTGTGCTCTGATACCATTGTAAGAGACCAGGTGTCTCTCAACCCTGACTTCTGATGAGAATGCAATGTTTTGTTTGTTTTGTTGTATTTTGTGATTTTTTTGAGGTTTTTGCAATAAAGAGAGATGGTGCGATTTTGCAAAGAAATGCTTATAAAAAATAAATAAAATACCAGAAGACTAAATATGACAGAATAAAATTTAGAATCTGAAGATAGGTGATTTATTGGTCTTTCAGAACATTTACAACTGCGAGATTCAAACATGCAAATAAAAGGCAAGCTATTTATTGAGAACCTAGATGAGCTTGCAGTTGCCTGTAAAGGAGCATGAAATGGTACGGTTGAATGAAAGAGGGCAATCTCCCACCTCGAAATTGATGCAAAGCTTCATAAACCCTAGGCGCCACCTCTGATGGATGAATCAATCAAAAAGGCAAGGCGTTTTTGCCTGTAGGAAAAAGTATGGCCCTGCTGCTGCAAAAGTACAACCTGAACCAGCAATTAAGAAATCCGTACAACCTTGGAATTCGTGCCAAATGCTGGATAAACAACTGCCAATGACAAGGATTCGCTACTGGAGATAAATCGATCCAAACTTTGAATAAGAACTTCACAATATGCACTGTAATGACTCATGTGTGAAGCTACTCAACTGACAATCTTCAACTGGCATTTCACAGCCTCAATATGTCTGATTCTGAAGAGGAAACGTTCTGCAAAATCCAATGCTTGCAGAAACCCTTGTTTCACAAACCCCAATGCTCTCAAAGAGAATAAAAGACAAATTTAAATAATCATTCATAATATGAGTTTGATTTGTCTTTGGTGAAATATATACCCTTTCTCAACAATTCGACCCCTTCTCAAAAATCAATTAAAATGCATTTAATAATATAAATTTGCCCCCTCTTTGACTTAGGTATTTTAATTAATAAATGGCATCCAAATCAAATGAGTAATAAATACTCATTTAATAATAATATTTCTCCTTTATTATAAAGTATTAAATACTTTATAATTTGCCATTAATAAATACTTTAATATTTCATTAAAGTGACTTTATATTATAAAGTCAAATTAATAATCTTTTAATAATTATCAAATGCTCCAATAATCACTATTTGCTCATCAAATCATCAAACTGGGTCGAAACTGAGTTGACCAACTGAACCAAGTGCCTTGCCAGAAATAGTAACCCTTGTCTGCCTGACTTACTATAAATAGTAAGTGTCTGAAAATCACTCTATAAGAGTCTGCCAAGGCCCAAACCTGAATCAACTAATGGAGTAATGTTCCCAAATGCAAGATAACTGCCACAAGTAACCCTCTAAACACATATGTCAGCCTACGAGGGTCTAAATGATAGGCTAACCCCTGAATCATCTGCACTACCTAGGAAGGGGGCATTACAATAGGAAGGAGTGGTTCTAGATGTTGTCCCAAATTTGAAAGTGTTTCTGAGGCTACAACAAGCATAGATTTTTAATCAAGTGATATCTAAAGAAATTCATGGGGTAATTAAAATCAACCAAGATATAAGTGGGTGGCATTCTTGGAGCGCTTGCATAGACTGAGTATGACCAGTCAATGGCACACCCTGGGTAGGGTGGTGGATGTTATCTGGGTGCTCCCCTCACCTTGTGACAAGCATGAGCCACTCAAATCTACAAAGCCATCCCTTTGTGTTGTTGTGACAACATTCTTTTCCTTCCTCTAAGATCCTCGTCCTTGATGCCATTGGATTTTGTATCCAATGTGAAACCCATCTCTTGCCATGTGTGTGATTGGATGAGACTTTGGTTGCACGTGTTCATACTTGTGTTGTATACTAATGATTGATATGTATATTCTTGTGACATGGTTCATCTTGTTTTCCTATATGCTACCGATGCTTCACTTTGGGCACATTTATGCTATGTTTGATTGATTATGATTATTGGTATGTTGTGCTATGATGGTTACTCATATGTTGCCATGTGGATAATTTGATGGTTGTTCACTTTGTATGGCATGTGTGTGAGCCATACTCCCTTTTTTAGCATGTGTGTGTGCTTGTGCCCAAGAGATTATCTCTGAGCAAGGTGGGGTGGACCTAAGAGTACCACATGGTTGGGTGGTGTGGAACAAACATTGAGGGACTTGCAAGATTTTTGAAGAGCTTGAGTGGTGTGCTAGTGGGAGTTCTCTACTCCTTGCCTTCAATTTTCTCATTTAAGTAATATGTTGTAAAATGTATAATTCAGTACATTTGAGTCCTCTTATGTATTAGTAATAATATCCTAGTATTATTTATATATTGAAGTGCAAATCTTCCATGCTTGGGAAGTAGCCTCCACCTTGTAATTGCGTTATGATCTCATTTGGTTGTCATTGGATCCTTGTTTGGAAGGAAATTCCCAAGTTGTAGTTTTATATCTTATGTGCAAAAATGATTAAATTGGGACGTTAGTGTCCTCTTCTTTATTTGTTGTAATTATAATCATGTATATTTATGTGTTGGAGTGTAATGTTCCCACATAATGGCTGCATGTTCTTATGTTGATTTTGGCCCATTTGGACATTGGTGTCAAACAAGCATGGCATCTTGTTTCAATTTTCTTTGTTTTACTTTTGGTGCCTTTCCCAGGAGGCTCTCATGTGGCCAAGTTTATGCCCACAATCCCTTGAGCACTTTCCCCAAACTATTTCAACACAAATCATAAATCAAAGAAGTTATGCCTTGTTAAGTGAAGGAACTGAATCTACTAATTTTCTATGCCTTATTGCATGTTCTAGGTTTGGGCTAGGTGTTGGTGTATCAAGCTTGAGGCAAGTTCGATAACCTATCTTAGGTTTAGGGCTTGAGGCAAGTCCAATACCCAGTCTTAGGTATCAAACTTGGAGCAAGTCTGATGCCCTACAAAAGGAATCAAACTTGAGGCAAGTCCAATGCCCTATGTTGAGTACCAAATTCATGGGAATCCCAATGACTTGTCAAAAAGGTTTGAAGCTCAATACCCTATCAGGGTATTAAGGTCAAAGGAAAAAGGGTGACCTCAACGAAAGAGTTTAATATATGGCAGCTTTGGGCTCTCCTAGTTGTTGTATTCCAATAGATTTTGGAGGGTGGTTTAATAGAGATGTTTGAAGCGTGTTCCAAGCATTTCAGGAATCTTCTCTCTTCCATGCCTCGTTTTCTATGTCTACCATGGTGTATTGTCCCAAGGTAGAGTTAAATCTTCCACTTGTGCCATCTTGCTTGGAGCAATGGTGATGTTATCTGGTGTGTGTGTCATTGTGCTTGACACAACACTCAATGTGCATGTTAGTGTGCAATGTGTCATATTATTGTTCTATCTTAATTGTTGGTATGGATCTTTCGAAAAAAAAAGTTCACCCTCGGTGTTTGGCTTGGGGCATTACACAACAAATCTAATCAAGTCTAGCCAAGTTTTCCCAACATTTTTGGTTTTTTGAATTGTTTTTATTCTATGCTTTTCTAAAAGTGTTGAGTTTTGTGCCAAGTCCAAGTCCAGGTCAAAAATCAACTTGGCAAGTTCATGCCAAATCCAAGTCTGGTAACCATTGTTGCCAAACACAAGCAACTAATTGTTAGCAACCAAATGAGGGAGTCATTTTTGAAGAATAGGGGCATCAATCTTTTTTTTTTTGGTCACTTCCTTACCATTCCATGAGGTGGAATCTAAACTTTTGATTCCATTGATGATAGTTGTAAAGGAGATGCCAAGGACTAACTAAGTGTGGTGAGTGGGCACTCCACTTTTGATGTATAGTATGTGTTGATTAGTTGTAGTACAAAATGTATAGGGAGGTTGTATGTGGTGCTTTGGGGAAGCATTTCAGGTGCAAAGTGTTTGTTGAGCATGGTGATTGTTTTCCCCTGAGTAAGTATCCAATATGGGTTATACCTTAGGACATCTATGGAGATATAAAATCCCCTTAAAAAGTGTTTACCTAAGGGGTAATCCATCCTATCTACTAAGTGCTTTTGATTTTGATTTGTAAATTTTAATTGTCAATTTTTAGATTCTGAAAAAAATTTCTTGGAGAGCTTTTAATAGTTTTGAAACTTGAGTGTTTTTCATAAGGGATTCAGTAAAAGTGGAGAACAAAAAACTAAAACAAATTGTAGAGAGCTGTCATGTCCCCTCCATTCAAGCATAAACATCTTTTGATTTTAATAGTAAAAGTGTTTTTAAACACTATAAATAATAATAATATTAATTATTTTAATAGATAATATATTTCTTATTCTAATAAATAATAATATTAACTATTTTAACAAATAATAATAATAAAATTCAAACTATGGGAGCCAACCTGCTTTGTTTTAGAACCCTAGGCTGACTTCTTGTGCATCATTTAATGGGTGTAAATAGAGGAAAGTTTGTTGTTTTGAAGGCAGTTTTTAAGGTTCCAAAATTCGCTACTTTGCAAGTATTTCCAGATTGGAATGAAACCCTTAGTTTTGGAAGCTCCAAGTAGGATGCCAACCCTATCTGGACCAATGTTCCATGGGGACGCTTTCCCCACCCCAAAAAAACCCTGCGTTTTCGGGACGGGGACGTCTCGGAGACTTGGGTACTTGGGGGGGACGTCCCTCCACCGCCCCGCCACCAACACCGCCATCTCCAAAACACCACCGAGATGTCGGACGTCCCTGAGACTTCTAGGGGACTTCTAGGAGTCTCCTGACTATCTCGAGGATGCCCAAGAGTCTCCTCTAGCCAAATGACCAAAAGCAAATTTAAAAAAAAATCAAACTCTTCTTTGAACTTTGTGCCCAAGGCTAAATGCTAATGGCCTATAGGCTCCACCCAAACCCCACAAACTCTATAAAATTGCCTCCTATCCTCATTTTAATTCACAAAAATAAATCAACAAGAAGCTAATAGTGTGAGTGTGAGAATGAGAGCTGCAATTGTAAGGTGAAAGAGTGTGAATGGAGAGCAAGAGAGGAGGAGCAAGAAGAGGAGTAACACCAAGTTAATATTCACTTCAAAATTCAAATGTCTAAAACTAGTTTGACAAAGTTTCATTTGTAATTCTTATACTTATACATCTTTTTATAACTAGTTTTTCAAGTACAATATGTATTTCAACACCACCCCCTGTCACCACCCCGCCACTGTCCCCCCGTCGCCCCCAAACTTAGGCCCTTGGTCCCCCCATCCCTGAAACCCGTCCCCACATCCCTACGTCCCCCCATTAGGAAACTCCATGGAACAATGACTGGACAGATCATTTTCCATTTAACCTGGGCGGATTTGCAGGAATCTAATTTGCATCTTATTGCAGATCAACAATCAGTTTGGGCCCTTCCACTTACAGGCGCTTGGAGCTGTTGTTGTCTTATGGTGCTGGAACGAAATTTGGGACAGTTGTGCATACAAGTAGGCGCTGGTGGTGGAAGGAATTGTTGCGACAAACCTGTCTTGGAGACCAGGAACCCTAGGAGCATCCCCCCCCCTCCCCCCAACCTATGTGTCCAAACCAAGAAATATTATAGGAAGCGATTCGGCCAAGTTCTTGAAGAGAGGCTAGACTACATCATTATGCCTGCTAGCAAATGATACCAAACCCGGGCACAAGGAGATCAGCGAGCTAAGAAGCATCTATTGAGGGTTTCACACCTCTAACTCTTTTCCTAGGCGAGTTTATTTCATTACGTGTTTCCAGTGTCATGCCCCCAAAATTACAAACTAAAAACACAAACATTGAAATGCAAATAAACAAATATTAAAATTTAAATATTATTTAATCATTATAATATAATGCTATAAATATTAAAACAGATATAAAACTAATATAAAAATAAATATATAAATTTACAATAAATTCTATTTATAAATATATTAGTATAAAATATGTAACATAAAATAATATATATATTAAAAGAAAATACATTTATAAAGATGAGCAGCCAGCGATTCATTTAGAAAGCTTAAAGGAAGATATTTAAGAATCTTTAAAAGGCAGCGGACAGTTTTGAAACAGCAGCAATTATACATATTAAAGACAGCACTCCTAAAAGCAGCGATTAGATACATAAAAAGGGCTGTAAGTAATGTATAAGGAGCAGCGATTAATATAAGGCAGCGATTCATCCTTTAAAAGCAGCGATAGCAATAAGGAAGGCTGTAGGTTAGTTAATAAAGAAACAATAATTAATGAACAGTTATGACTCTTTCAGAAATAGCAACCATGAAAGGGTGTGTCTCTTTGTAAAATGAACGGTTGTGACTCTCCCATCATGGAAGATATAAAAGGGGAAATAAAGAGTGGGGAAAGGCATCAAGGAGGAATGGATAAAGTCTGATATAGAACTGAAAATCAATAAGAGATCTGAATAAAGGAACAAGCAACGAATCATTGAGAAACAGTAAATAAATCTGCATTCAGATAGCGGCAACAGTGGAGTATGAAGGATAAATCATAAACATCAGTAGACATAAAATATGCAGATTAAAAGGGGTATAAAAAGAACAGTAAAATGGAAGAAGAAATAAATAAGAAATTTGGAACATATTTCTGAGTGCAGCAGCAGACATAATCAGATAAGTTCATGGGAAGATTGATATCCAATTAGAAATATATATATATATATATATATATATATATAGAAATATATATATGTTTATACAATATGTATATATATATATAATTTTGGTTATACAATAATGATGCTTGCAGCAATTATTGAGCCTTATAAAGTAATTAAAGTAATTATGGTTCATTAGTATGAATATGGATAATAGATTCTTATTCGTTTGATTCATATTTTCTGAATATTAAGAACAGATCGAACAGCAAGGAAATAGGAAGAATACAAAGTATTATATATACATATATACATAATCTGCAGTGGATAAACAACAGCAAAAGCAATCAACCAACAGCATAAGCCCTTACACATATACAGCAGATTCAATCAGAGTAACAGCATAATCAAATCTTGTGGTATGATGCTTATTTAATCAGATAAATATAGATATTAAACACCGATATAATAGCACATTGTGTAGCATATATTTACTGATATTATTGACAGTGATATGATTCTGGTTTGGCAATAATTGGTCATGAAGGGATGACTGCAAGGAGGGGGAACTATGAATGATTCCTCACTAGGAATGCCACCTCATAATGATGGTTAAGGACCACATGAGGCCAAGGAGGATAAGGTCCTATCCTTGGGCCTAGGTTTGAGGATCAAGGACACCCTATTATGCAAGGAGGGAGAAATGTGAATAATTCTTCACTAGGCATGGCACCTCATGATGATGGTTAAGGACCATCAGTTAAGGACCACATGAGGCTAGGGTGGAGGATCAAGGGCACCCTATTGCAGCCCCTACTATCCCCACTTGAATCAATTGTTGAAGTAGACAAAGAAGGGTCTTCAATCATAAGAGGAGGGTTTGGCATGATGGAGGAGAACGGTGTAAAGCCCTCACTAGGTACACCACCTCGTGATGATGGTTAAGGACCATCGGTTAAGGACCACATGAGGCCACAGAGGATAAGGTCCTGCTGTTGGGCCTAGGGTAGAGGATACCTGGGGCACTTCATCACGTCCTCCTCATTATAGTTGAGCCCACATAGTCCTTGGGACTCAGATTATAGTGATATATATAATCTCTCTTAGACCTAGAATTAAAGGTATTTCATGGATTACGCCTATCATATTTATCTAACATGGTTGCAGGTTTCCATAACCAGATTTACATCATCTCAATTTTAAATAGGGAGTTATATCTTTAACTATAATCTACTGTTGGTTTCATTTGGAATTGTGATTTCAAGGCAAAATATAAGGTGATCCAAAAAGGGGACATTGCATCCAGATCTGCTCCTCAAGTGGTGACGGACCAAAACTCTTGGGGGCTGGGCATAACCAGGTCAAGAAATACAAAATCTTCCATTACATTCTTTCCAGCAGCAATTAAGCTTGTACATACATTGCCCAGTTTTTTATTCAACCTGGAACACTATTATCTATTTTATAATTTATATCTGCAAATAAATTTTGAGTTGCTATTTCCAATGTGCTTTGTGTTATTCCTGTCAGAATTAGTGTGCAGATCTATACTCTGATATTTTTATCTTTCAGGCCTAATTTCAATTTCACCTTAGGAAATCTGATTGAGATAATAGATGAAACCCTAGGTCATTTCAAGAGCATTGAACACTAATTCCACAATATTATTTTACCAGGCTTGTGTGAATGCTAGGAAGAACAAACTTACACGATAATGATTACCACGAGGATGAAAAATAAATTGACATATGCTTTTGTAAAATATGAGACAATAACAATTTTATTAATATCAAAGCCCTTTGAATGTTGGAAAATTAAGATTTATATTTTGTAATAAAGTCACCTTCGTGATTTAATGTTAAATTCATTTTGTGTTAACTGTTGGGAGTTAGTTTCCTATAGGATAGTTTGGGGAAGTTGTGCAGAAATACAATGCTTTATAAGCATTTGCATAATACACTGTAAGAGACCCCAAAAAGAGCATTAATAATATTTTTACATTTTGTAGATATTCTTATGAACAATATGGTTTAGTCTCTACAATATTTAAGCCTGCATTTTGCAACATGACATCAAAGCTCACGAGAGATCCTAAAGGCAAAGAGAAATAGCTGCCTGCATAGGAGAAGCCCGCTGCTAGTTTTAATGTTAACATTGGGCAAGGAATTATTTTTTTTAAACTGAAGATCTGTAAACCCCCCCAGCTGATTGGGCAGAAATTTCTTGATCTCAGCATGGGGTTCATCGAATAGCAAGTCAACTGTGTATTTATTGTATCGGTCAGATAATAGTCAAGTGCGGAGTATGATACACTGGGTGCTTTTAGCAAAAAATTCTTCTAACAGAAGACAATAAAATAAGGCCATAAATATGCAAACATGGAAGTCAATCAAATTGCTACAATAAAAGGAAGGAAAAAATTTGTTTTCATTTCTTTCAGCAATGTCATAGTGAGTGCTAAGTATTCAGACCGAATAAACTAATTATTATTGCTGTTTGTTCATTTCAAAAGTCTTCATAGGTTGTTTCACAAACTTAGTTTGAAAGATTATAAGTAGTTATAGAGTTCAAACGTCCTTAGATCATTTTTTAGTATCATATGAATTTCACTTAGACGTAGCATGAAAGCTTAATAAGCACATTAAAATTGGGAACCAAGACGTAGAAATTCATAATTTTTTTTAGTTGAGGTCTTAAAATTTTTGAAAGGGTGTATTATCCGCTGAAACCGACACCCATTTGAATATTGATGCATTAATGTTTGTGTTCTTGAAGCCATCCATGCTACACCTGACAGAGATTTTAAAGAGTCAAATGTTTGTGCTGTCAAAGATTCTAATGATTCATATGGCCTATAAGGACTAAACAAATCAAAGAATGGATTGGAGGAATCTTATCATCTCGAACTAGCTTCTTGTTCAAAGATGGTATTTTGTATAAAAAGCATCAAATCTATATTTGTATCCCTTTTTTGAGCAAGGGGGGTTTGGGTTTGGTAGTTATATGGTACGTGGATAGTTGAGTATATTTTGATCCACAGATTTGGTCATTCGTATCTATTGATAGTTGAGTATGTCTCGATCCATAGATCTATCGGTGTGTATTTGTGGATAGTTGGGTATGTCTCGATCCACAAAAGGAGTGTTGTTGTGGATAGTTGACTATGTCTTAGTTCATAGCTGAAGAATTGTGTAGTGTTGTTGTGGATAGTTGAGTATGTCTCAATTTCCAGCTGGTTGGTGTTGCATTGTAGATAGTTGAGTATGCCTTCATTCACTTATGAAGTGGTATTCATGTGGATAGTTGAGTATGTCTCAATTCACAGTTATTGTTGGGCAATCAAGGCATCTTCCTAGACACAAGCAATTTGGGGTCTTTTAAGGAGATTTAGTGGAGGTGCTTCCACAGATTTCCAAATGGACTGCTGCAGTCAGTCCATGCATTTTTTCCATTCTTTAATTTCTGTTTTTTGTTTTTTTAATGTCAACTTTAAGGGGAGTGTTTGAAAATTAAGGTTTACATTTTGTAATAAAATTGCTTCATGTTAAATGTTTGATTATTTTTATGTTAGTTGTTAGGAGTTAGTTTCATATAAGGTAGTTTGGGGAAGTTGTACAGGAATGCAATGCTTTATAAGCATTTGCATAATATATTGTATGAGACCAGAAAAGAGCATTAACAATATTTTTACATTTTGCAGTTATTCTTGCAAACAATATGACTTGTTTCTACAATATTTATGCCTGAATTTTCAACAGTGAAAGGGGACTTTTGAATACAAGAAAGCCTTAGAAGAGCATCAAGTTTTACAATATGGCCAACTTTGGCCAAAACTACTCAGGAATTACCAATATGAAGGCGGAAATCCACAATCATCAATTTTAATCCACTCAGAATAAATGGCTTTGACAATAGGCTTTGAAAAACTTGAATGCAAAATAACGTATAGTGAGGGTGAGTGGGAAAATATAGAACAAAACAGCAAGCGTGGAATCCAAAAGCCTTAGCATATCAATCTCTTTTAAGAAAAGAAAAGAAAAAAAAGCCTTTCATTCAAAAGACTCCTAGAAGACCTCCTTTCTTTCTTATGTGCTCCTTTTATAAGCTTTTTGGGTACCTAAATTTGCTGGCATGTATTTCTGTTTCTTTAAAGCTGAAATATTAAAAAGAAGAATTCCCTCAAATTACGAGCTTCCAAGATAATATCACTATAAATAAAAGCTTTTTCCCTTGTTTATAAAGCATCATGTAATTAGCTTTAATTAGCTTAAGCTCTTATACAATTAAGCTTTAATAAACTCGGAAAATTCCCTAGTCGTTCAATCTGACTTCCAAGAAATGGTGGAAAAGCTTTCTTTGAATAGCAAAGGGGGGTAGGATCGTTAATCATGCTCATGATCTAGAGGTGGAAAATCTTTAGCTGGGTTAAACGTTGTCAAATAGGCTAATAGAGCTTTGAGGGCTAAGGAGATTTATGAACGTTGATTAATTTTACAATCTCACGGTGGACAAAGCTTAGCTAGCTCAATCTCAGTTAAGCCGAGAAGTCAGACTTAAAAGCCAAGGAAAGTTGTGGACCATTGATTTAAGCTTTAATCAAATTACACTATTTAGTATTGACCAGTGGATTAATCTTTTTGAGTGGAAGTCTCGGGTTTATTGCTAGGTTCATTACTGCTAGGTTATGTTAAGATCAAAAATAGAATAGAAAAAATACCTGTGACAATAGCTGTTAAGCCTGTGGCATCTATTCCTTCTGTGACTTGCTCAGCTGTAGAAGTATAAGAAAAGCCAGACGGACCCGGCTTTCTCAGCAGCCAATTCATTTCAACGGCTCAAATATTTTTGAGAATGATTTGGAAATATGCCTGCCGGCAATTGAAACAGATTGTGCGATGCTGGAGCACGTCTGGAATTTGATGGTCTATTTGATCGTTTTTCGTATTTTGGTTTTTATATTACAACCTAAAAATTTATTAGACCGTATCATTTGACTTGCTATATTTTTATATAATCGTAAATATGACACTTAAAATTATTATTAAACCTAAAAATTTATGGTACACACACATAATGTTTACGATAAAAATATAAATTAGTTTAGAATTGGAATAATTCTTTTTAATTTCACTTTATATTAATGTAAATGATTTATTATAAATATATTTATTAATTCAAAATCTGTTTAAAATAGATTTTTTCAAATTAAATATAGTTCTTTTTAATTTTTTAAATATTTTTAACAATAAATTTAAGATTTTAATATTTTTACTAATAGTTATCATTGTTTATATTAATATATATATGATTTATAATATTATTATAAAAATATATATTAATACAAAATCTTTTCAAAATAGAATATAATTGTTTTTTAATTTTTGAATATTTTAACAAGATTTATTTTCTATATGAATTTAGAAATTTTTTGTGAATTGTAAAGTAAATTTAAGATTTTTACATTTATTTTTAATTATCAATATTTTCTATTTTTACATTTTTACGTTGAAGACGTGTCCCTATATGAACTTTCAAAGTTCATTTTATCCTTCAACGAATACAAACGCACTAGAGGGCATGGTTGACAGTCCGTTCCTCTACAACTGTTGATTGTAGATGAGATGAGATTTTAACTAAAATAAATGAAATGAGATTTTAACTCTATGAAATTTTAACTGAAGTGAGGTAAATCTAAAATAAAACAACTCGTTGTGAATCCTCATAAACTTCAATTGGAAGTTGTCTTAGCCTAACTGAAAGCTCGAGAAGCCTGACGGACATTCACTTCCACTTCCCCTCACTGAAAATTGCATGGGTTTCCCATCTGTTAATAGCACCTCCTCTTTCGATTTCCATGCAAATAATCGATAGTGTGCATTTCTGCAAATGGGATGCAAGACGATCCAAGCAATCTCATCCACTGAAACAAAAATTTATTGCCCACCAACTAATTGGATAATAATGATGTGATGCCATTGAAAGCTTCCTTGGCAATCGCATACAAATCTGCTTTCAGAATGGTGTTGAATCAGTAAAGTCCATTTGTGGATGTTGGTGCAAGTTGTGTTTGTGATTTCTCTCGCCATGTACTATCTCTGGTGAGCCGGGCAAGATACTGCTAACAAAGTTGCCAACAACAGTTAAATGAGAAGGACCGATGGAAACAAGATGAGGACTATAAAAACTGTCGTTGGATTTTCTTCTTCCTAGTATTCATTTTTAGTTAATGTTGCAGGTGCTTGGAAGTGTATATTTTTTTTTGCAATTTTCATTAACCTGCCTTTTGTCTTCATTAAATATAGCCGTGAAGTTTACTTCAAACATTTTTTTGTTAGCATATATATGAATCTCTTTGTTCTTCCGAGCTCCAAATGGTGAATGGTGGATGTGATCCGAAGGGAAACAATGCAATTGCACTGTCAAATCTGGGGCCATTATGACCTTCTCTGTTATCATGGTTTCTTGGCATATAAGAAAACCTGAACTGGCAGTAGACGTGTTGGCAAAAAATATGTGGGAATGCCCAATTTGGTGGCGATACGAAAAGCCCAGTACTGTCATATTGTGGATTATGAAATTTGGAGAAATCCTTCCCAATAGGGCTTCAAATGGCTTCTCCGAGTTATCCATGGCTTTGATAAGTATCTCAAATGTGCTTCCTTGCTCCAATTCTGCAATTAACTCAACGCTTGTGGGCAACCCATCTACGCAGGGCAATGGAAGCTCCAACAGATTGATTTTTGGGATAGGGGTGTAGTTGCGATATCTGCTGCCCAATCCATTTGATATTGAAGGGAGTGGAGAGAAAGGAAATGTTGAGACCGTGAGCACCTAATTTCTTGGCCAGCTCCAAGAAGGCTCTCATGTGGTTGTCGTTGTCCCATTTTACCCTTTCCTCTTTAGAGAACATAGCCCTCTTCTTAGTTGAAGGCTCCTCACCTTCGAAGATGATTCCACTTACAGAATGTGAAATTTTCTGACCGACACTCCCCAATGATCTTCCCTAGTCCTAAGATATACCCTCTCCTAAAAAGGCATTTCACTCATGAGTTGCATGGAAAGTAAAAAGTTGAAATAGGGGCTTAAACTAATTGTAACTAAATAACCTAAAAATTGAGCACAAATTTATGGCTTCTAGGGAAAAGGCTAATTCAAGCACTCTTTATAGCCTTTCAGTTTTGGGAACAAAAACAACTAAGCTATTTGCTCTTCCAAATGCATACCCATTTTCTGTTTTACCATTTAAAAAGCAAATTTGACGAGAAATCTTTCGAACTGCATCCTTCAAATAATTAAAATTAACACTCGAGAATTCTATAAACCAAAATCACAACTCTGGTCTTGTCCTACACTGTTTTTGGATATTTGTTCTTAGATTTCATTGGTTAGTGTGTTTGATCTGAATTTCGTAAATTGGGTTTTAATTTTTTGTTGGGTGTGTATAAACGAGTCTATAATGTAAATGCATCACATCACAGTGAAGTGAAATTAAAATGTTTGGGTGATAGTTAGTGTGTAAGATTTGAATTTCATAAATTGGGTTTAAGGTTTTTTTTTCTTCTTCTTTCCGGTATAGGTTAGGTTATTTCTGTTTTCGGATCAGAGTTGTTTTTTAGATAAATAAATTATTGTATTGGTTCATTTTGAAAAAATATTACTAGTAAATGAAATGAATAATCTCAATGTACTGCATTATGTTTGATTTGAATTTCAGATATTGGGGTTTTATTTTATTTTTTAAGATAAGAGTTTTTGTATTCTTCAAATTATATGGATGCTGGGTTGTAGAGGCCATGAGTTTATGTATACTTATTTCTTCTTAATTGCAATCAATTTTGACAACCATGAGTTTATGTATTCTTATTTCTTCTTAATTGCAATCAATTTTGTGCATTTGCTATTATTATGTGCTACTCTGTTTTGTTTAGATTATGTGGCAATAATAGAAATTATGAGAGCCTCTAAAAGTATCAATACAACTTTCAGCATACACATATCATTGATATGCCTATGATTTTGGATGCTTGGAGCATGTGGGGGACAATACTTAGACATTAAGTAGCAATTGAAATAGCAACCAAAGTTTTTAACTAATGAAAAGCCAACACTTAGACATTAAGTTGCAATTGAAATAGCAACCAAAGTTATTATTTATGATAATCGTGGTTTAAAATGTGAAAGCCCAATTGTGGTGAAAAAGCACAGTGCAGACATGGAATTCAAGCAACTATTTCAAATTTGATACCCAATTAACCTCCATAATTTAACCAGTGATAGTACCAAACAAATGTCAGATTAAAGACATGAAATTTCCATAGACCAGTGATAGTACCAAACAAATTTCAGATTAAAGACATGAAATTTCCATAGTCCAAGGGAATGAGTTGGGATGTTTTTGGTAAAAACTTGTGTAGAGTTTTTTGTATCATGCTACAGCGAATCATGCTTGTATCCAAAATAATCCCCCACAAACTGAACAATGAAAGGGTTCTGCAGCTTTGCATGCACAACAATTTCCACTTGCAGTAGAGAGTCGAAATCCTCGCAAAATATGGGGATCTCCTTAACAGCAACCTTCACTCCAAGCCATTAAACCCTCGTACACTTCTCCAGAAGAACCCTGCCCAATAACTGCAAGTTTAGGAAACAAATCTTTGGCATCAATTTGCAACCACAAAGACACACAGACAAAAGAGAAGCCAACATACAACTAAAACTAATATTTAACATTGAGTCATTTTTTTAAATATTTAGGCAAAACAAAGCATTGGTGAAAGAGCTCAATACTCCACCCCCACAAGCAGAAGAACTTCACTTTCCAACCCAGTATTCTCAGTCATTCTTTGGACAATTCAAGTCTTCTTTTTGGAAGCAATGGTGGACTTACTAGTGTAGCCCTGAGTATAATAGTGTTAGATACTTATTCACACTTGTCTGTGCTTTACTTAATCTTTTGGAAGGTTGGCACAAAATCGTATGTAGTTCCATTCAAGGCATCCTACTTTCCAAACATTTTAGCTGCATAGACTACCAAAATATCAAATGACCCGATTCTAGCCCTAGTGAATACCTAGCTTATGATTACCTTATTAGCTAACTAGACATTTGTTGAACATCAGGACCAACAACACCAATCTTTTTATTGTTGCAAGTGCCTTATCTGGATTTGTAATCTTCTTAGGAGTCAATAGTTGATCAACTGTGTAGCCTGTAGTTGCAGTGGAGAGAACTATGTTCTACAGAGAAAGGGCTGCAAGAATGTACTCTGCAATACCCTATGCTCTCAGTCATGTTAGTTCCCTTTCTTAAGATGCCATTTTGTTCCATGAATCAAAATTTCTTGTCGCATGCAAAGCACAATATATACCTATAGCCAATTCAATTTTCCATCCAAGTAAATCCCTTTTTTATGTGCAATTTTCTTCCAATTCTCATGTTTCTTCATTATGATGTGAATATTGTGAATATTGTGGATACAACAGAATGTTAAAACAAGGCAAATATATGGTTATTGTTAATTTATAACAAATCTGAATCTCTATTTTTTCTATTTCTATGATAGATTGTAATTGAGATTTTATGTCATTGAAGAATTTATTATCAATGTTGACAAACAATAGAAGCTGATAGAGAAGAATAGTATGCAAAATAGAATTGTGTTTTTTTCATTTTTATATTTGATGCAGAAAATTCCAAAATGGTGGTTCTGGTACTACTGAATATACCATGTTTCATGGACTGTGTATGGTCTAATTGCCTCACAGTATGGAGATGCCACAGACCAATTACAAGTGACTGGTGAAGGTTCCAAACCACTAAATCAGTTTGTGGAGGATTATTTTGGATACAAGCATGATTCGTTGTAGCATGATACAAAAAAATCTACACAAGTTTTTACCAAAAACATTCCAATGCATTCCCTTGGACTACCTATGAAAATTTCATGTCTTTAATCTGACATTTGTTTGGTACTATCACTGGTTTTGTGGGGAAAGAAATGCTCTCAAATTTCTGAAAAGCGACAGATGTGGGGATTAATCTAAAAGGAAAAATTATGCAATTCACATATTTCCAATTATGGAGGTTGATTGGGTATCAAATTTGAAAAAGCTGCTTAAATTCCCTGTCTGCACCGTGCTTTTTCTTCTTCTACTCAAAAAAACTTGTAGGTTCCATTTCCATCTACCCATTTTTTGTTTCTTAACAAATGTGCTATGCATTGATGACACTTTTTAATCTGCTACACTCCTTACAATGGTGTTTGAAACTCCTAAACAAGGGTAGGATCCTCCAAATATGTTTTAGGTAATTTCTTCCTATAATCTCCAGATTGGAAGACAAAATCAAGAATAAGAAGACAGCAGTAAGGATAGAATATGAAATTAAGAACATGTTGCAAATAGTAGTACATTATCACCACAATTGGGCTTTCACATTTTAAACCACGATGATCGTAAATAAAAACTTTGGTTGCTATTTCAATTGCTACTTAATGTCTAAGTATTGGCTTTTCATTAGTTATAAACCAGAACCTATCACTAATTGACCTTCCACAACTCTTCGGCGTACCTATTGCACACCAAGGTGCCATTGCTAGTTTAATATATATAGGATATCATATGAATAACATAACACAAATTTTCATTGGTTTTTCAATAGCATGTTTGTTTACAGTGATAAGTGATTCAAGCTTAACATTTTGTTTACAATGATTAGAAATTCCAACTTTGATTTTTTTCAAGATAATACAACTTTTGTGTTTATTGGTGAACATGTTGAAATTTCATTTGACTTTTACAAATAATTTATGTTTTTAGATAGATGGATTTAAGGATTAAACTATTAAAAAAATTCAAGAGCTTTGATTTTTTTCAAGATAATACATCATTTGTGTTTTATTGGTCAGCATGTTGAAAGTTTAGATAATGAGTTGAATAAGGATTAAATTATTTTTAATTTTATATAATTATTTCTCAATAGATTTGAAACTGATATTTAAATTTTTTTGACAATTACATTTTTTCATAAAACGTAAAGTGACAGGCATTTAAATGAACAAACCGTCAAAAAAATTCATATGATAGGTAGGGGTGGCCGTCAAATTCCAGGCCTGTGCTGAAGATGGTGATGCCACCGATGTAGTACTATGAAAGATTGTGGGAACCGCGAGCGAACAGGGACAGCGTGCAGGGAACAGGAATCTCAAGTCAATGAACAGGGAACAGGAATCTCAAGTCAACGAATAGGGAACAAGAATCTCGAACAGTGAACAGTGAACAGTGAACAGGGGTAGCGAACAAAGACAGTGAACAGGGATCAACGCGGCTCGGGCGTTTTGGGTCTCTGCGCACAGTGGGCCTCGGTTCCGTGGTGGGTCCTGGGCAGAAGGCACTGTCTATGCAGGCTACAAAATGCACCCCGTATTTGGTCAGACTGTCAGTACTTGCATTCCATCAGATTGTCCATTGGTACCTGTTAGAAACAATTTGACCTTGATTATTAATTAATTATTGTTGTTATTTATCAAACTATTTACTAGTATGTAAATAAAAAATATTTTTATATGTAAATTTTATAAATAGTATTTTATGAAAATTTACATATAATAATATTATTTATATATTATTAATTTATATTATTAAATTATCATATAATAAATATAAATATATACTATATATTTTATTATATGTTATTATCTTATATAATTAAAATGTATTATAATATCATTATATAACATAATTGATTATTAATATTTATTATTATAATTTTTATATATATACTATGTATTTTATTATATAATATTATCTTATATAAATAAAAAAGCATAAAATGCAATAATATATATAAAATTTACATCATATTATTTATAATTATATATTGTATTATTAGCATATTAAAATTTAACAATATAAATTAATAATATATGACTATAGAATATTATTATATGTAAAGTTTTTACCATGACATAATTGATTATTAATATTTATTATTATAATTTATATATATATATACTATTTACATCTATATTTATATAATTATAGAATATAATATACTATGTATTTTATTATATAATATTATCTTATATAAATAAAAAAATATAAAATGCAATATTATATATAAAATTTACATAGAAAATTTACATCATATATTATTTATAATTATATATTGTATTATTAACATATTAAAATTTAATAATATATGACTAAAGAATATTATTATATGTAAATTTTCTACGATAGCATAATTGATTATTAATATTTATTATTATAATTTATATATATATACTATTTACATTTATATTTATATAATTATAGAATATAATATACTATGTATTTTATTATATAATATTATCTTATATAAATTTTAAAAAGCATATAATGCAATATTATATATGAAATTTACATTAGCATATTAAAATTATAATTTACATAATCCAATATATAAAATAAATAAATATATTTATAATTTACATAATGAGAAATATTATACATGATATATTATTATTATATAATGATATTATAATACATTTTAATTATATAAGATAATAACATATAATAAAATATATAGTATATATTTATATTTATTATATGATAATTTAATAATATAAATTAATAATATTATTATATGTAAATTTTCATAAAATACTATTTATAAAATTTACATATAAAAATATTTTTTATTTACATACTAATAAATAGTTTAATAAGTAACAACAATAATTAATTAATAATCAAGGTCAAATTGTTTTTGACGGGTACTAATGGACAATCTGATGGAATGCAAGTACTGACAGTCTGACCAAATACAGGATGCATTTTGTAGCCTACATAGACAGTGCCTGGGCAGAACAGGGTAAAACAGTGAACAATGCAGAACAACAAAACGTGAAGACAAAGATTCGCCTTGTCTTCTTCGCAAACAAATTAGGTGTGGACCTGCCTCTCTCTTTTGTCTGTTGGGTCCTTTATTTTCTTTAGTTTCATGTCTCATTTTTTTTTGCAAACATCAAAATAGGGATGTGAAAACCATAGGGGTTAATGCACTGTAAACCATGGTTAAACAATCAGTAAACTCTCAGGTTACCACATTCAGGGAAAGTCAAGGGTCTGAAGGGGTAATAACTCCTTTATCTATAAAAAAATGCACAATCTTTGAATCTAGGGCTTGTAGGGATTGCATCAGGTGGATTTGAGTCAATATACAGCCCCCAAATGCAGATAGTTGCTTCCTGGGTAAAGAGACTTTACCAGGAAGGAGTTCATATCCCGTGGGATCACTCAATGCAAGCTTCAAAAAGGCCTACAATCTCATTATTAAGTTCTCAAGCAGGTGACCTGGCCAGGCCTTGGATTTCGTTCTGCCCAGAGGTTCCTCAAGATTTTTCATTTGACACAAAGGAGAAGTTGGTGTTTGTGAACGGAAAACAATATAAAGGGATTTTAAGGTGCAGGCAAACAAAAAAACTGAAACTGTCACAGAAGAAAAAACTCTTCATGATTTTACCAAAAGGTAGAAACAATGCAAGTGTTGTTATTAACATGCCTCATTTAATAGACAACCAAACAGTGCAAGGGGAAATCAAAGATAAAAAGAAAGAGACTTTGTCATTTCAAGAGGATCTGAGGCCAATCCAAAACAAGAAAGAAATTTTTACAGTAAGCAAAGAGGGTGGGGTAGAAAAGCTCCAAGACAATTTGGACTCCTACAGTCCCACATCCACTCCTCTGTTGTGGTCTTCGGGGCTCTATGTGAATGAGATCATGAACATGAAGAAGAGGATTGAATTGTTAGAATTGAAAGGGCAACATGATGATTTCAGGCTAAAAGAAGTATTAGAAGCCAACTGGAATCATGCAAGAGAAAACAAGCTACTCAAAGAGCAAGTAATAAGACTGCAAAGTAAGATGGAGAGAGGTCAAGAAGAGCTGGTTGCTTTAAAGCAAGATTTAGAATAGACAAAAACAACAGAAAAATAGAATTCAGAGGCAACGTTGATAAATGACACAATACAACTAGAAGTGATCTAATCAACAATCTCAAACATGGTAACAAGCGAAAGTAAACTAAAGGATCAAATAGAAGAAGCCAAATCTTGGGCACAAGTCATAAGTGGATCATCAACCACACAAAATGAAATTATCGGGAAACACATAAAGATGCAATTAAGAGAAGAAAAATTCAAGCAAGAAAAAGCTAGGAACATCATCATCAAAGGTTTGAAGGACTTCGGGGAAAAAGAGAGCACTGATATTTTAGCAAGGGACTTTCTCAAGGACCAACTAAAGTGGGTAGGCAATATTCAGCAGGAAAACAAGATCAGAAAGAAAACAGAGGTAGGGAAAGATAGGCATGTAAGGGTTGTCTTAAGTAACATGGAAGAAAAGATTGTGATCCTAAGGAAGAGGGGGTCTCTTAGAGGTACTCAAATCTACTTGGATGAAGATCTAACATTCGATCAGTAGGAAGAGCGAAGGAAGGAATGGGTGAAAGTGAAATCAACAAGAAATGCCGGAAAATGGGCATGGCTAAAATATGGGAAAGCTCAAATTAGCGAGCATTACCACACAATAAATAGGAATTTGGGGCCCCACGAGAGCATTTACACATGGTAAGTTGAAACTGTAGGGGTTACCCGTGGAGAAGAGGACCAGGGTTGGGGCCCATAGTAGAAGGGAAAGACCTTATCATTCTTACAGAAACACATGAGCATGATGGTTGCAAAGTTCCAGATTTTGAAGGATATGTTAAAATCTTAGCGTGGAATGAAGGGACTGAAATAGTTAAGGGGCATGGTGGGATTGTAGTCCTAATAAAAGAAGCTTGGGGAGCGATAATAAAAGTTGAAAAAGTGGATCCAAACAAGCAGTTTATATGGCTAAAAATAACTAAAAATGGGACTATAATTTGTCTAGTTGCATGCTACTTTGCCCCTAAAAATTCAAAGATCTACAAGAAGAGAAAGATGGATAATGAGGATTCGTTTGCTACCTTAAAAAAGGGGATTTTTGTTTTTAGCTCTTCAAGAGAAATTGTGCTAATGGGGGATTTTAATGCTAGGACAACCAACAATCAATCCATTCAGTTGGGCAGTAGTTGGGGGGAGGACAACAACCCTCTTTGGCTAGAGGAAGCGGAGGTTCATCCTTGGGAAAGGACCTCACAAGATAGTAGTGGGGGTGTGTCACACTTTGGAGTGGAGCTACTTGGCTTATGTAGCTTATATGGCATGGTGATTTGTAATGGTATGAAAATGTGGTCGGATTCAGGCGGTATCACTTGAAAAACCTACAATGGGCAAAGTGTGGTGGACTATGTGTTATGCTCTCAAAATTTTGTCTCTAGGCTATTGGAATTCAATATTGGGTGTTGTCCTATTGGTCTAAATTCTGATCATATGCCTCTTTTTGTTAAGTTTGTCATTCATGAAGGCAACCGACAAGAGGGGAAAACTCACCATTCTCATAAGAAGGCTCATTCACAAGGCAAAATCCTTGTGAATCATAAAAATCAAGAAATCTTCGTTGTTGCATTGGATCATCAACTTCAAGAAAGAAAAAACATACCATGCAATGAAAGCAATGAAAAAAATGATTACATTAGCAGCAATATGTTGGTCCCTCTAATTCACAAAGATCTCAAAGGTTGTAAGAGATCTCAAACCAAGAAGGGGATTTCAAATACTTTTCCTTCTAATCCATGGTATGATGAGGAGTGCAAGGCAACAAAGAGATTGGTCAAAAAGAATATGTCAAACAGAGAAACTAAAGTAAACTATGAGAAATTGGTAAAATCAAAAAAAGAAATCTATGTGAATTTAAGAAGGAAGGAGTTAATTTCTATGGGTAAACACAACCCCAAAAGCTTTTGGAGAGAGCTGCAGCAAAAGAAGAGTCAGGTGGAAAATAATATCACTGGGATGCAGTGGCTAGAATATGCGAAGCTCTTGTATGAACGACCAATGGAGAAAAGCATGCCCCCTTTAATTCATGCCTCAAGAGAGCTCTTCTCGAAAGAAGATATCAAGAAAGGTATAAAAAATCTCGCAAGTGGCAAGGCTCAAGACATTGATGGGCTGCAAGCTGAATTTTTAAAGTGGGGTTGTGAGCTCCTCACACCTCACATCAAATACCTCTTTAATAACATTACTCAAAATGGCTTTCCAACTGAATGGACTACCAGTGTGGTCAGCCCCTTACACAAAAGTGGGGATATCAATAATCCTTCTAACTATCGTACTATCATGGTCAACCCTCTTCTTGGTAAACTATATGGGAGCATGTTAGAATGCAAAATCAGTAATTGGGCTGAAAAGGAAGGTAGAAGGGCAAAAGGGCAGGCTGGTTTCAGGCCAAAGCATTCCACCATAGATCACTGCATCACACTCAGACACTTTGTTGAGAAAGCTTGGGACACTCAAGGGGGTGAAGCTTTTTGTTGTTTCGTTGATTTAAAAAAAGCCTTTGACACGGTGCCTTGGGACAAACTTTGGAACAGAATGGAGGAACTTGGTATTCCTGATGAGCTTAGAACAACAATTCATAAACTTTATGAGAAAGTTAGAGCTAAAATTAGAAAAAAAGATGGTATGTCTGAATGCTTTGGTAGTAACATTGGGGTCAAGCAAGGTTGTCCCTTGTCTCCCACGTTGTTTGGCTTATATATTGATAAGCTTGAAAAATGGTTAAACAAAACTGTTGGAGAGGGTATTCATCTAGCTAGATATGTGGTGAAGTTACTTTTATATGCGGATGATCTTATCTTAATTGCAAAATCTACTCCTGGTTTGAGAGAGCATTTAAAGGCTCTCGAACTCTTTTGCCAAGAGGTTGGAATGCAAGTTAACACTAGCAAAACCAAAATCATGATCTTTTCTTTGAAAAGGAAGAAGCAACAGTTTAATTTCATTTTTGAAGGCAACTCTTTGGAGGTGGTGGAAGAATACAAGTATCTGGGTATTGATTTTCATAATAGGCTTAGTTGGGAGACTTGCAAAGCGAAAAGGATTCAAGGTGGTTGGAGGGCATCCTATTTATTGTAGAACAAATGTAGGATAGCGGAGCTATGGGATTGGAAAACAAAGAAAACCCTTTTTGGTTTGTTGGTGGCGTCGGTTGTCCTTTATGGGTGTGAGGTTTGGGGGGGTAGCATGTCAAACCACAAGTGGAGGAAATTTGAAAGAATTCAAAAGAATTTGATCACTACTAGCATCAAAGTCAAATCCTCAATTCCGTACGAGATTCTCTTAGCTGAAATTGGTACGTTCCCATTGGAGGCATCCGCAATCATTCGGTTAATAAATTACTTAAAAAAAGTTGAGAACATGGAGACACATCGCTGGCCCAAAATGGTTGTTGGGGAGGAGCTAAACCGTAGAAAGAAGACTTGGATGAAGCAAAATAGCAAATGGTTGAGCAAATGGAACATTAAGTTGCATGAGTGCCCCAACACAAATGCTGAGATAAAAAAGTATGTGCTAGAAAAGTTTAGGTCTACTATGTGGACTAAGCAAGTTGGTCATAAAAAGACACACTATATCCAAGAGTTCAACCCCACGTGGGAGCACGATGAGAAAGACTACTTAAAGGTTGCAATTAAAGGCAAGTCTAGGATTTTGATCACTCAATTGAGAACTAGGTCGCACCATCTTCAGTGTGAGACAGGTAGGTGGGTTGTCCCCAAGGAAGCCTGGGAACAAAGAACTTGTATTTTTTGCAGCAAAGGGGTCGTGAGACTGAATGACACTTCATCATTGAGTGTGTTGCTTATGATGATATCCATATCTAGTATGAAGACAATTTGAAGGTGTACAATCTAAATGATCTCTTTAAGGAGACTAGGCTCGTCAAAACTGTCGGCTTTCTGGTCAAGATCTTTATTAGGAGGGCGGACATGGAAAAGAACCTGAAAATGGTTAAAGTTCTGACTTTAGGTCCCATAGACTGATGGTCTCGTGGACATCATTAAAATCCATTCATTCATTCATTCGTAAGAAAATAAATATTTATCTCAATTAGAAGTGCTTACCTGATTTGGACTTTACAGGTTATATATTTGTGGGAAAATAAAACTAAATGAGCTTAGATAAGGGTAAGAGACAATGGTAAGCCATCATAATTTTGCGTTTCTCAAAGTCTTATTTGAAAATTTAAAATCACTTTCAAATTTGTAGAGCAGCTTATTTGGCAAGTCTCCCATGACTTTTTTGCTAAGTCCTTCCTTTGTTTTCATCATTTCATTTTTTTTAAATTGGTTTATCTAGAAATTGTGTAAGATATTTTTAAAAAATATTTAATATTAGTATAGATATTTTCAATACATCTATTTAAAAATATCTAAAAATACATCTATTAGTATAGATCTCTTATGAATTTTTTGCTAAGTCCTTCCTTTGTTTTCATCGTTTCATTTTTTTTAAATTGGTTTATTTAGAAATTGTGTAAGATATTTTTTTAAAATATTTAATATTAGTATAGATATTTTCAATACATATATTTAAAAATATCTAAAAATACATCTATTAGTATAGATCTCTCTTTAAATGATATAGTTCTTGGATGATTCTTCAATTATTTCTAATGACCTAAGATATGGTTTAGATATATATCCAAATCTATTTTATTAAAGCACTTGTTGCCTAGTGTTAATAGCTCATCAAGAGTAAGACTTGATATTTTGTAGTCTACATCTTTCAATGGGCGTTTTTGTAGCTTACTAATCATGTTGACCCATTAATGACGTATTCCAGAGAACTAAATCTCATTCAGACATATTTTTAAACACTTGGTGTGCACATCATATGGCATCAAATTTAGCATACATGTCAACAAGAGCACTTCCAATAAAAACATTCAAATCACAACAACTTTTAATAACTTTCCCATGAACCTATTTGGCTTGTTACAAACTAGGCAAGGCACTGACAATAGTGGGGTATGTAAAATGATTAGGCATCACTTTGGCTTCTTTCATTTCAAGAAAAAACTTGTAGAGCTTGCATGGGAGGTCCGTTGCAAACATATCCTATAATGATGGTTTGATACTTTAAAAAACCAATTGCTCAACACGATCAGTAAGCTGCAAAAGCACCCATTGAAAGATGTAGATTACAAAAAAGTTTTCTACCATCAAATAATGTGAAATTTTGATAGAAACAAAATTTTGATATAGGAATATAGTTAAAAAAACTTGTGCGAGCAACAACTCTTGTAGATGAAGTATGTCAAAAAATTTCGGTGTGTTGATTTTAAGTGACAATTCCTTTCCTTTAAATTAAATTTTTGTAACCATTGAATTTAATTGTCAATGATAAATGAAATTTGTCTTTTTTTCATAATCAGGTTTCCTCTTTCATCATTCCCATTCAGTTATTTATGCGGAAGGCATTTCCTTATATGAATGTCTTTTGCTACATCTTTAAATCAACGACTTTCTTGGCACTCGTATCAATGCAAGACGATTGAACGAATCTCAATCATTTATCATTTTTTGCCATTTTTTATTGTTTTTCGTCGTTTCTTTCTGCTCTCTCGATCATTTTGGCTTATGCTCCTCCAAACTCTACTCGTTTTTCCTCATCAGTATCAAACGTTCATTTCTCCAATCTCGTGAGCTATAGACTGAAAATAAGGTTTCAACAAGGATTTTAGAGTATGTTTATTAAAATGAAAATTACGGGCAAGATCTTAATAATAATAATGAGCACATTTAGGTTTTAACATTACGACATCCTTTCCTTAGGTAGTTAAGTATTTATTAGCATAGTTAATATATTTTATTTAATAAAAATAACTTATAAATAATATAATTATACTATTTATTATTATTATTATATATTATATTTTTAAATAAAACTATTAAATATATATATAATTATTATAATTCATAATTAATAATTACCAATATATTTTATGCATAAAATTCAATTAGAAAAAAAATTGGGCTATTTTTTTCATACAAACTATTAAATATATCTCTCCCTCCTCTACCTATCTCTCTCCCTTTCTCTCCCTCCCTCTCTCTATCTCTCCCCACCTCTCCCTCCCTCACTCCCTCCTATCACCCTATCTATCTCTCTATCCCTACCTCTCTCTCTCCATTTCTCTTCCTGTATATCTCTATCTCTCTATTTATCTTCCCATTTATCTCTCCCTACTTCTCTCTCCCTCTCTCTATCTCCCCCTATTTCTCTGTCCTTCTCTCCATCTCTAATTATCTTTATTTGTCTCTCTTTGTCTCTCTCCCCTTTTCTCCTCTCTCTATATCTCCTTATATCTATCACTCTATCTCACCATCAACATCTCTTTATATCTCCCTCTCCCTCTTCCTCTATATCTCTCTATCTCGTCCTCTCTATCTCTATCTTTATCCTTCCCTCTACCTATATCTCTCTATCTATTTGTCCCCCTCTTCCTCTCACTCTATCTTCATCTCTACCTCTATTCTCCTCTCTCCCCCTTTATCTCTAAACACTGTTCCCTCTATCCATCCATTTCTCCCTCTCCCTCTTCTTATCTCTCTTTCCCTCTATATCTTCCTGGTTTAGAGGTTTTATTTCAATCATGTTTGAATCCATGTAAGTGGATACACAGTTGATTTGAAAGTATCACTTCACTATACCAAAAATTATCCTAATTGACCTTCCACACTTCTTCGGCGTACCCATTGCACACTAAGGTGCAATTGCTAGTTTTAAAATATTTAATATTAGTATAGATATTTTCAATACATCTATTTACAAATATCTAAAAATATTAATTTGGAAGTTTGGATTTAGAGAATTGAGTAAGATATTTTTAAAAAATATTTAATATTAGTATAGATATTTTCAATACATCTATTTAAAAAAAATCGAAAGATATTAATTTAGAAGTTTGGAACTATTATATTTGCTTAAAAGTTATTTTATTTTATTTTGGAATTATTTTATATAAGTGAGGACATAGATTTTGTGTTGTTTGTTTATTTATATTTAAAGTTATCATTAAATATTAATAGTTTGAAGGGTAAATGGTTATCAAATTTAAGGTAAAAGATAAGAGTTAGTGTTAGCACACTCATATTGTTACACTTCACCCCTTAATACTATTATCAAATGTCTCTCGACATTAGAGAAAAAATATGTTTTGATTAAAAGCAAGAAAAGGTATGTTAAATGGTGAAGTTTGGTTGGGTTAAAATTTAAGCTAGTCTCTAAAGTTCTTCATTACACCCACCATTCAATTTTTTTTAAACTTGTCAAGAAACGCAATGTTCAACATGAAGGATGGGGTTTTTCAAGGTCACCTGCTTAACATAATGCTATGTCAATAACTAGATGTGGTTTACAAGAAAGGATTTGGAAGTTCAAAACTTTTGGTTTACACATATAACAACATACTTGCCTAGAAAAGAGAGCTCCATCTTCTCGACCCCACAATGTCTCTATTACTAAATTTGGGGTTGTCAAAGATGGAGTAACACCTAATACTCATGTTTTTCAAAATTTTGTTTTTTTACCTTTGACCCTTTGTTGATAAAGTTGATACCCAACTCTTTATTCTGATAGAAATATGATTGAAAGCTTCAATATTAGTTGTACAAGTTGTGCTTATATTTTCAATGGTTAATATTTCTAGCCTCAATGAAGATCAAGAGAGCTTCTCCTTTCTAACAAGTGTGTATTCACTTGGTGACTCTTGTTAGGTCCCAAAACCGCTCTCCCACAATCCTAGAACATAGTTTGACTTACAATGCCAAGGAATGTCGTTCATGAGAGTAAAATGAAGGTTCATTAATAAATTATGGAGGATTAAGGGCTACAACAAGAGTGGATAAGCTCTCCTACACTTTAGACTCAACTACACCCAAGAGGGTGTTCCTAGAGGTGTTCTAAATATAATTAAAGTGCTAAAAGGTATAGAAATGTATGAATTTATAGTTGTATCAAAGGTGATTTTAATCCCCAGTGGGTTAAAGAAACACCAATTGCATGAATGACCTCTATTATAGCTAAAATAATCATGATTACAAAAGATGAAAGATGTGAGTGCAAGAAAATGATTTATATAATAAGGCTTGCAATGATGTTTCCTTGCTTGGAATTACTAAATCATAAACTACACAAATACTCAACTAATTTCTACACTACTAGTGAATGATTTGTTCTTTGAAAAGTGTGTGGAGGGTCTAGTCTTCAAGACTAGTGCCTTATATGGGTTACAAAGTCACATTCAACCATAAGAGGAATACATATGAAAGAGCATCAAAGATACAATAGCTAGTAATCAATTCTACCTAATAATCTTTCTTCAAACTTGCAAACATTCATATGCAACACGAGAATGACCATCACAAAGATTGACTTGTAATGACTTAAAATGTTGTGATATTTATAATATTCATATTGTATTTACACTAGAAAATGTGATGAAGAACAATTACAAGAAAAGGAGAAACCTATCACCCAACTCTACTCAAAACTCTCCAAAATGCCTACAACTAACCAAGGAGATATTGGATTACATATATTTGCTACAACGAGCTACCTTTCTACAACTTTTAGAATGCAAAACTTAGACAATGAATGAACTAACAGATTTGAAATCCTAGAATACGAATTACACAATGGTGTTTGTGAAAATTGAAAATGACCAACCTTTTGTATCTGCTTTCAACTGATATTTATAGTGTTGGAGGTTTTCACCCCCAACAACTTGCAAGGTTAGAACATGAGGAGGAATCTATATCTAACACATGAAAACCAGAAAAAAATGTCTAAGTTACATGTTGGAAGGGTGCATAGCCATGGAACTTACAAATTAGGTGGTTGAGATCTTTCGTAGGCTGAGAAGAGGGGCCAAAAATCACCAAACAATATTGAATAAGCATGGTCACCCATCACAAATGCAATTGAATCTTTCTTGAAATCATGTCCTTTATGTTTAAACAATATTTTTTATGCATGAGAGGACACCCTGGAGGTGCAATGGTGGCCTAAGAGTGTTTGTGGTGGGTAAAATAATGTTTAATGCCTTTAGGGTTATAGAGAATTTATATGTTATTGGCAGAATTGAGGGTTCGAGATGGACCTTGAAACATCATACTAAAAGGATTGGGAGTTGTGTGTGGGAAGGGAGGAGGAATCAGGAAAAAAAAGTGAAGAATTTTGAGCAAGATCCTAAGGTTCGAAGGAACCAAAGGATAGGGAATGACCAAGGGTGGGTCTGCAAATGCAACATAGATTGAGAATGAGGAAAAATTGATTTGGGGCCATGATTGACATTGCAACTAAAATTGGGAATGAAGAGGAAGACAACAAGGAGTCGAAAGAAAGTTGGACTTAGCACCAGGACTTGGTTGTCAAGGTTTGGAGTCCACAAAAAGGTTTGAAGTACAAGGGACAATAAGGGAATTGGAAATGGAACTAAGGATATGGTAGGGACAAAGGTGTAGATGGAACCTAAGACTTGGAACTTAGTTCCAAGATCCTAGTTCCTTCTAGGGGTCCACACCCCAAGAAGCAACAAAGCAATGGAGGAAGGAACACCACGAGGATTAGGACTTGGAACCTTTGTATTTAGTTCCAATATTTTGAGTTCTCCTAGGTTCCTAATCCTCACTCTTTTCTTTCGTCAATTGTGTTATGTCATGTCATGTCTTGGATCCCCAAATGAACTCAAAACCTTGGAACCTAAGACATGATATGACATAACAAAATTGATGAAAGAAGATAGTTTGGGTTGGGAACCTAGGATAATTGAAACCTTGGAACTAAATGTAAAGACCTTCCAAGTTTGTCTATAGGCCCACAACCTAGGAATGAACTAGAAACACTCAACACACTTGGAACACTTAAAATTTTGACATTTGAACACCACAACAAAAATAACCACTAAGGATTTATATAAGTGGATATAAGAGAAAAAGTACAAACTTGTGTCACACTTTATAAAGGAATTGACCAACATAAACAAAAATTCCCATCTTCCACTGCATAAAAGTGGTATTTATGTTTTGAATTTCAAAATGATGTAAACTAATGAAATGTAGAACTCAAGTTTATTTTTGTAATTTTTCAAAAAAAATTAAAATTGTTTCAATATTGTTTTTAATAAATTTAAGGGAAGATTTTGAATGATTGAAAAATTTAGGAAAAAGTGACGTTGAGTTGACATCAAGAAAAAAATTAGCAAACAATTTTATTTTCCCTGGATTTTTTTTCTGAAATAAATAACTTCAATATCTAGTGCATGAAAAAAAGTATAAAATTTGATGTATATTTTCTTCGTAATACCGTTTAAAATTCAAACATACTAGAATTTGATAGTTTTTATTAGACGTCAACTATTGTATAGTTTTTTATTATTTTCAAAAAACAAATTACACCCTTTTGAAGAGGATTCTCTTCTCTAGTGCACCATATATTTTTCAAAATTTTTAATATATTTAAGTAATTTTTTTAATTTCTAATCAACCTCATTTTTTATTTTAACAAACTACTTGCATTATTTAAAATAAAAAACATATTAAAAATAATTAAAATATCAAAAAATATATATTTAGATTCTTGACTCTAACCTCTATAAAAAGGTATTTTTAGTTTTTTGAAAAAGATCATTTTGACTGAAGAAATGTCATGTTCAAATGGAAATTTTTAGAAATTTTTGAAATAGGATGAGGTGGTTGTCAACAAGGATGCCACATAAACCATTTTAGTAGAAAGGGTTTCGATTGAAACCCTTTCTATCAAAACTTTACACATAAATTGAGTCACATTTTAAAGTGACAAGGAAAAATTCAAATTTTGTAGTTTCGGGCGAAAGGGTTTCGCCTGAAACTCTATGTCCCACGTATAGAGCATGTAGTTGTTAGAGTTTGCAGACTGATTACTACCAATTAAATGTTGAATTAATATGAATACATAGCAACTTCAATGCACATAAATTATGGACAACGAGAAGACAACACAAAGATTTAGTGTGGTTCACCCAAATCTAGGCTACATTCACCAACAAAGAGTCCAATATATATTAATCTTCCAAAAAATAACATTTACAAAGACTTGCAACAACTACTACAACTTGTAACAATGTTTTACCACATTTTTCATTGCTATTTTTTTATACAGTCTTTGTTGCATGTACCTGCAACTTCTCTTACATTTTTCAAGCCACTAATTTATGACTAACTACTCTCATTTTTCATGCCCAATAGCCATGAAAAACTCAAAACCATGTGCCTATTCACCTTCCCACACATGTACAGTTGCTTGGAATCCAAAATGTGGCTATTGGTTTTTCTTTGTGCAACCAATAACTCTTTGTTTTTTGGTGGCTACATAACTATTTTCCAATCATCTTTTAATTGTATTTTAAATATTTATAACTATTCATTTCTAGCATTTTATTAACTATTTGTAACTGTATTTTTAAATATAAAAGTGCAACAAATTATTTATTAAAATAATGGTGAATAATTTGGGGAAAATTAAACAATCAAGTCTGATCGAGCTCCATAATACAACAATCTCCCACTTGGAGATAGATCAGACTCCACACCATACCATCTCCCACTTGGATACTGATCATAACACTACTACCCTTATAACTCCCATTGGAAATAAGCACCCTAGACCTTGTTGCTCTGATTTTATTTTAACCTTGAAGACCAATTGAAGTTGAAGAGGAGCTCAACTTATCCCTTGTCACTACCTTCGTAAACATATCTGTTGGATTTTCATATGTATGTGGGTGAAACCACAATAGTCGTTTACAATTCCAGTGAGGAAGGAAAACTCACAAAAAATGACCCCATGGAAAAAAAAATGATTTTGGCGGTTCGAATGAACCAAAAAAGGGTTTGCTCAAACCAACGTTCGAGTAAATAAAATTAAATCATGCATGAACAAAAAACATTTGAAAACCCCTTTTGAAAGGGGGGTTCGGTCCTCATTCTCCCCCTTAGGCATTTTGGAAGTCCATATTTTTACGCTTCGAAGCTCGGGTTGAGGATGAAAATGGAGGAGACTTCACAAACCCAATTGGAAATAGGTATTCCTCAGAACGAGCTATCAAATGACTATAATTTTAATATTTTTTGGTTTTATTATGTATTTGTTTTTTAAGTTTTATTAAACATAGGTTTTTCACCAAAAATCAAGCTCTCTGTTCTGCACATGTGGAAAAATAGCAGATTATAAAAAAAAAATTGAAAAATACGAGTGCACCAGATATTGAAGTCCTTGATCCAACAAAAATAAATAAAATTGAATTTTGATATATACAAAAAAAGTTACGCGTTATATGGTTGCGCTATGTCTAAATTATAATTGGTTTGACTTCGAAACTTGATTAAAGAAAAAATATTCATTAAAAAACTATCTAACCAAGTGGAAGCACTAGATATCGGAGTTACAAATCTAAATTCGAAAGAATTAGAATTTTATCCTTCATGGAAAAAAAATTATGCCTTATACGGTGTGCGTCACTTTTTAAAAATGTTGTTTTTTGAAAAAAACCATTTTTCATGGGAGATGGAAAAAGAAGTGCAATCTGATTCCAAAAATTTTGAAAAAAATATTTTTAGAATCTACAGACAAAATGTGATGAGACTCTAGTTTACACCATCTTCAAATTCCTCACAGTTTAGCCGCTATAGGTGCTCGAATGTGAAGATTTAGTTAAAAATAATAATTTCAGTGTCCAGTGTGGCCAAAAATTGTAAACCACTATTGTGGGATCACCAATGTATCTTCTCTAGCTTTACCTATCCATCCTCCAATAGCGATCAAATAAAATGATACATCAATTGTATGTGTTTTGTTTTAGAATGCAAGGCAAAATTCTTTGCAAGATGTAAACACTTTGGTTGTTTGTAAACAAGTAACTTTCAGCTTGTTGTTTTCCCAATTCTTCCATGAAAAATTGCAGTCATATCATCTCCTTTGCTGCCTCTATTGTAGCTGCATACTCTTCCTTCATGGTGGATAAAGCAACCACCTTTTGCAACCTTGAGATCCAACTCACTATTGTCCCACTAACTATAAATAAATAACTTGTGGTACTTCACTTCATATCAATATCTCCTTTCAAATCTAAGTCTACATAGCCTCTTAAATATGTATTTGAGCCCCCAAAACATAAAAATTTATTGGATATGCCTCTCAAATACTTGAGAATCCATTTAACTGCAATACAATGCTCCATTCTGGGATTACTCATATACCTGCTAACAACTCCTATTGCATGTGCAATATTTGGTCTCATGCATACCATGGTGTACATTAAATTGCCTACAGGTGAAGCAAATGGTACCTTGGAAATTTTATCCACTGTTTATGGACACATATCCTTAGTCAATTTAAAATGACTAGGCAAAAGTGTGCTGATAGCTTTTGTATTCACCATATGAAATTTTTGCAACACCTTCTCAACATAATCAGCCTAAGATAAAAACATTTTTTTCATTTTTCCTATCTCTAGTAATATTCATTCCAAGGATTTGTTTTGCTACACCTAAATCCTTCATAGCAAATGAATTTGCTAATTGGTATTTTAACTCCTTTATGTGATCCATGTCAGACCTCTCTACAAGCATATCGTCAACATATAACATAAAATAATGTAGCTATCATCATCCAACCTCTTAAAATAAACACAATTGTCTGAATTACACCGGCTATAGCCTTGCTTAGCCATAAAACTATCAAATTTGATATACCTTTATCAAGGTGCCTATTTCAAGCCATATAAACTTTTCTTCAATTTGCACACTAATTTCTCCTTACCTTTGACCTCAAAACCTTGTGGTTGTTCCATATATATTTCCTCCTCCAAATCACCATGGAGAAAGGCGGTTTTAACATCTAACTATTCCAAATGCAAATCATCAACAACCACAATACTTAAAACAGTACGAATAGAAGTCATTTTAACAACCAAAGAAAATATTTCATCAAAAACGATGTCTTTTTTTGTGCAAATCCTTTTACAACTAACTCGGCTTTAAATATTTTCTTACCTCCATATTCCTCTTTCAACTTGTAAACCCATTAGTTTGGTAAAGCTTTCTTACTTGCAAGAAACTTGCATAATTCCCAAGTCTTATTTTCCAACAAGAAGTCCATTTTTTCTTCCATTTCATGCTCCCACTGAACCTTGGTATCCACCTGCATAGCCTTATCATAACATTCCAATTCACCAGCATTAGTTAATAAAATAGAATACAGAGATAGAGAAAATATTTTTGGAGGTCTACTTATCCTTGATGACCATCTAACATTCACAAGAGTGTTTGGTATTTGTTGTTGTTGTTATGGAGCATGAGGAACCATTGGAACATCGTTCTCTAGAGTATCATCTAGCACTACATGATCATTTTATTTCTCCTCATGTTGCTTCAACTAATATTTGTACAACATCTTCTCTCTGAGCAAGACCTCCCAATGCAACCATCACACAATCATGCATTGCACCTTGAGGTCATTGTTCACAAAAATAAAATCAAAAGTATTGGTGGATGGAGGTGTTGGTCTAAATATTTGTACCCTTTAGCTAATCAAAAAATTGGGTTACTTTGAAGATGTCATTGAAAAGACAAAAGGTGTTACAATAAGGGCATACAATGATCAAGAATGGGTTTCTCAAGGCAAAATCAAGCACCCCATCAAAGTAGGACCCACCATTATTGAAACCACTTGCCAAGTACTTGATCTTGATCTAGCATATAACATCCTTCTAGGTCAACCATAGATCCATGCCATGCAAGTTGTAGCTTCCACATACCACCAATGTGTCAAATTTCCTTTTGAAGATAAAGAAGCTACCATCCATGGCGATCTCGAACCATTCTTTTATTGTAAGAACCTTGAAGACAAATACTAAAAGATCTCGCAAGTGCCTAAAAATGATGAAGGGCCAACATCCTCCTCGTTTTTTGACCCATCTTCCCTCGCTTCCACCTATGGATCCACAACACGTCATACAAAATATACCAGAAATCAAAGCAATGATCAAGGACAATAGATGTGGGGACTATAACTTGAAGAAGGATTCTTTTGTGCTTGGAGAGTTACCTCTTTCTCCTAAATATCGTAGGAAGCCTCAACCTATTGACAAGGTATCTGAGACAATGAAGGTAGCATCTACCACTTTCACCAAGTGGGGAGATTTAAACAAAGAAGTCATCAATGAGGAGGATGTATCCAAATTGTTATATCATGATGATAGACCTATGCATGTCCTTCCAATGGAAGATGACAACAAAGGATTGCAGCTAATGATGGGGTGGGGGTATAACAAGAATGAGAAGTTCGGGTAGAATGACAATGGTTTGCTAGAACCCCTTGCTCCTGAGAAACGACCAAAGAATCTTGGTCTAGGATGTACCACTAGCGTGATCATTCTTGGCAAGGGTGCTTCTAATAAACAAGTTGAGCATTCCTCTTGGTTACCTACATCACTGATAATACCCTTGATGACTTTCCCCTAGACGTCACATATTTATTTGAGGATACCTCCATATTTATGATAACCACAATATCCTTTGCTCCAAACAACCAAATCACTGAACTAAAGTTAGTATACCCTCAACTCATTAACTGGGACCAACAAGGACTGCCTATTCTAAATTCATTTGAAAATGATGAAGCGATCTCTGAGTTTATGGGACCCCATGACAACTCGCCATACGGGGATCACAAAGCAGGGTTTGATATAGAATTGGATACACATGCTTACTATGGGGAAACGATTGAATCCCTCGGTCACAAAATAAATGATATGAGAATCACATGTAGATATTTAAGTGAAAACCACATTGTGGTAATTTTTTATCATAAATTAAAAACAAAGGACACATCCAATGGTGAAAACCTCTCTGAGGCATCAAAGGATGAGGGATTCAATCTTCCTCTTAGTGCAAGGCATCCAAAGAAGTCAGTGGTACTTGTAGAGAAAGCTAATCCAGTAAATGTGGGGATGGATTTTTGGTGTAAATAAAGTCTTGTACCTAGTTAATTCATTACTAGGGGACTTATTCACATGTTAAGTTTACTTAGGTCCTAGGAAGGAATCTTTCTAGAAGTTGTTAGTTGTCATTAGTTGTTATCTTATCTTTTGACTTGTAACACATGTGAACCTAGGTAAGTGTGATTAGTTGTCTCATGTCATATGATTAAGACACTTGTCATAATCCTATGACATCTTGTATCTCACCTTGTCTATATAACCAAGGGGTTTCTACTACATTTTTTATATCTATTGAATCATATTTGCATATATGCCTATTCTCTCTCTTGTGCTTTTTGTTTGGCCTCAAGATCTTGGCAGCCATAGCCAATTCTAACATGGTATCAGAGCGGGTTGGGTGTCATTGGATTGTCTTTTTCTGAAGAGAGATGGTAAATATTGAAAAGTTGAGTATGCTCTTCTCTTGCATCGTATGATGATAAGAAGAATCAGAAAAAACTTGATAGAAATACAAGATTTGGGGGGGTTCTATTTTTGGCTCTTTATTGCAAGTTCATATTGGAGCTTGTTGATGTAAATCTAAGGTCACCATTGCGTCTGAAAGGTTTGAGATAGTCGATTTTTCCTTTTGTTTCATCCAAATCGGATATACGAGGCCAAATCTATGAGGGTTTGAAGCTAAAGAGTGGTTGTTAGATCCAGAAGGTAGCTACATTTTTTGGAGCATTTTGGGTCAAATCTAACCCTGCCATCGCATCCAGAAGGGCCAAAAACTCTAATATCAACTGTCAAATTGTGTGAATCGGAGCAATTGTCCAATGAGACAAAAAAAAATTGCCCAAGGATCTGTATGGCTCCCTAGGTCGCGTCATTAATGTTGTGGTACGATTTTTGAAAATAAAATATTTTATTCATTTTAAAAAAAAAATTGAATTTTTTTTCGAAAAAAGATAAATCCCAATGATTAAATTCTTTGTAAAGATTTTTTTTTTTTTTTATAAATATTATACGGTAGTCCATAGAATTTATAGTCTACAGATGTATCATGGCCATTACATTGTACCCACAGAATTCATCTGTAAGCACCACTTGTCACCATTCCATTGGCATGGCCACATATAGCTAGCGGTAGTCCCCTCAGTCAAATCAGCCTGCTCAAAAGAAATCCGATGACTCCATTTAAATCAACCGATGAATAAAATCACAAAGATCCGACAACAATTAATTTGGCAAATAGTTCAAAGGTACTGATAGTCAAATCAAGCAAAAAACAATGAATCAAAGAAAATAATATTTTGTTCGCTTCAAAGATTCCAGCAATCTCGATGTGTGTGACATCCATCTTGACCGTCAATTTTAAACCATCAGTCCAAGCAAATATTCTCTTTTGGCGGGCCTGAAAATGTCAAATTTAATTGTATGAATTGTTGACGTCAACACAACATCAGCAGGGTTAAAAAAAATTTCTCCCACTCTCCAATTGCATTTTCATTTTGGCAGTCTAACTTTGAAACCTCATAACTTACTCATTTTGACTCCTTTTTTTGAGCAATTTTTTTTTATTTGGGATAAATTTTTGCACTCTTCACAATGGTACAATCAGATTTTGTTTTTGGTGTCTAGTTTTTCTAGAAATTGTAGATTCTCATAGGTGTTTCTGCTTCATCCTCATTTTGGGAACTTTAGGAGCTCATGTCTTGCTCCTACGGTAACATTTTTGAGTGAATTTTTTTTTGAAAGTGCATTTTTTTTGTGTACTTTCCATTGGTGTAACCAGTTTGATCTCATCTATTGTAAAAAACTTTACTTTGAGCCTATGGCCTATTTTTTGGCATTTGCATGTATCAAGATCAAATTCCACATTGTTGTTTTTGGCTGTGGCATCTGTAATCGCATTAAGTATAAAGTGCCACAAAACATATTTTTTGGGGGGTTTCATGATTGAGTGATTTGGGGGGTAATCTTGCAGTGGTTGGTTGCATTCTTTTTCTTGGTTTGTGTTCTTGCAATAGGGAAATTGTAATGTCCCCTTCTCGAGCATGATCTTTGCAGTTCACCGTTGGCCTATTCCGGAGACCCGTAGGCTACTCGGAAGGTGAAATTAGGGTTTCACATTTTGGAGGTTGCTCTTGTTCGTGAATTGTTGATTGAATGTCGGATTCCTTCTGGGTTTTTTGAATGCTTCACAGTGATGTGTTTTTCTTGGCATTCCGAGCACCTTCAGGAATTTACTATTTTTAGTAAATTCTATTTTTGGCAGTGGTCCTTTCATTCTCGGCACAGTTGGCTTTCCTCTTCAGTCGACTCAGTTGGTTTGTTCAATTTTGGCCTTGGGATGCATTTGTGGTGAGATAAGTTCAGTTCATTTAAACAATGTCATATTTTAATGTTATATTACCCCTTGGCCTAGTCTCATAACTTAAGTTATGTTAAAAAGGTGGTCTTTTATGGGTGGCGCCTCATTGAGGAAATATTTTATATTTTCCAAAGTCAAAAGTGAAGCTCTAAGTGGGACGCATATCTAGAGAGATGGATTTTATTTTTTAAAAAAAGGCAAATGAAGCTTTGGAAAAAGGATGCCATTCTTGGAGGGAAAAGGAGTTAGGGTTTCTAGAAGCTTCCAGAGAAGTCATCACAAATTTATAAAAGGAGGTCTAGGCTCTTCATTTGGTATCTAATATTTTGAGTAATGTTATGCTGCCGAAACGGTTGCAGGGTTGCTTCGAGGAATGAATGCCTCCTAGCCTTGGCTCAACTTCATGCTTGAGTGATAGCATCTAGTGGAGAGATATGTCAGTTTGTGAGAGGATTTTTGTAGTGAGGATTGAATTGTTGCATTGGTTGCTTGTAGTTCTGATTTACTATATTTTATATCAAATTCTGGAGTTGCTGTTTCAGTGTAGCTGCATCTGGTTTTTATTCATAAGTCAAAAAATACAAAAAGAGTCATTTTGGGTATTGATTATTTCTGTTTGTCTATGTGGGGCGACCCTTCATGTTTATTTGCAGAATTTATAACAAAGTCTGTGATTTTATCTAAGAAAATCGCCCTTCCTTGAGGGTCGTACCTTGCTAAAAGTGCATTGGATTTCGTGCAAATTAAATGTGGTGCCTTTGGGTTGTTTTCTGGTTTCCTTCTTGGGCGCCTTCAACATATTGAACGTTTGTTTTTGGTCTCGTGAGATTTGAATGCAAATTGAGAGATATATGAGTGTTTGAGTGAGGTTGTAGGTTGCTGGTCTGCACAAGTTTAGTCACCACTTTGATCATAACAGTCTGTGAGAAGTCATTCTGAGTGAGTTGAGTCTGAGAGAGTCATTTACCCTATTGCAGATTTATTTGATTCTAATCACTGGATGTTTGGCAGGTTGGATATCAGAATTGTAAGTTGGATAGTAGTACTATCAGCACTTCTTGCTTAATCATAAATCTTGTAATTCCCACGACTGTGGAAGAGACTGGCATATTTTAGTTTTTGATAGTTTCCATTCCTTGTAATCCCCACTGAAAAGTGGAAGAGGTTGGCTTGCCGCCTACTTTACATTTTGTATTTGCTTTCGTAACTTTCACCTCCGCCATATGGTCGCCTCATTTCCATTCTGGAATTGGGTAGCACATACTTGGTGTTGAGTTATTTTTAGTTGCTGTTATATTAGATCCTTTGACCATATGCTCGTCGTTCGCCGGTGCATTCTTGGTTAGAGTTCCTTTGTAGCATTGCTTTGAGATCCTCTGACCATATGCTCACACCTTGCCCAACTCGGGATCCTGGTGTACATTCTTGGTTAGAGTTGAATTCCACATCATTTGGTTTACATTCTAACCCTAACGATTGTGTAATTGCATTGCTCATTGTAATCGAAAAAGTGAAAAATTGGGTTGGTATATTTCAGTGGTATCAGAGCTTTGCATCCTACCATCCTATGAAACAAACCTTCTATGAGTGACAGAGAGAAGAGATACACAGCAAGGGAATACAAGAAGGCTACCCCTCAGTTTCATTGGCATCAGGCCTCGGAAGGTCAGACGGCTTCAGAGATATTGAGAGCAAATAAGGAATCTTCTCCAGAAGGAGAAATGGAGGATAATGAGAGGACATCGGGTGGTAATAGAGATGATAGTGGGAAGGGAAAAGAAAGATCGATGAGTCTTGGAAAGAGATTCGAGAGGAAGATGGATGCCTTATTGGATATGGTATCTCTCATGATGGGGAAAGTGGGTCAGGACCCTACTCCACATAACACTCCAAGACAAAGGGGAGAACACAGTGCCGCCAACCAGCATAATGAACATGCTACTTGGCATGCTTCAAATAGAACACACATTTCTTCCAGACCTTTCAAACCCACCTTCTTGGCACCACTAAACTCTCAACCTGATCCAGAAGAGAATGCTTCATTTGTTGAATAGCTGAGGTTCGACCGTACTGAGTATGATTCTCTCCCTGAGGAAATTAAGATGGACATGTCTTACAATGATTTTTTGGATCATAAAAGGAAGAATAGAGGACAAGGAAGGCATTATGAACCAGGGAGAACAACAGTACATGGGGATTTACATCACACCGTCAACAAGGTTATGCTTCCACATTTTGATGGGAGTGACAACAGTTCAGCTAGAGCTTGGCTACAAAAGTTGGATAACTATCTAGCTCTTAGACCCATGGCAGAGGAGGAGGCAATTAAGTTTGCTACGCTACACCTAGATGGGGTGGCACACGAATGGTGGTACCATGGCCTAGTCACCTTGGGTCATTGGTCTATCACTTCCTATGATGAGTTCTCCAATAGGCTCATAGAGAGATTTGAGAAAAAGGATCCTGAAGTGCATTTCCGAGATTTGGCACAGCTTAGGCAACATGGCACAGTTGATGCCTACATAGCTAAGTTTCAAAGACTTTCAGTCATGGTCACAGAAGTTACTGAGAGGCATTTGGTGATCCTATTCAGTGAAGGATTGATGGAGCCACTCAAGGGTTGGATTAAAGCTTTTGATCCACCCTCCCTACAGGAGGCAATGAAGAAAGCAAGAAACATGGAGTGGGCTGCTCCTAAAGTAAAGTTTCAACCCAAGCCATCATTTCACAAAAGGGATAAAGGAAAAAGACCTTTTCATAAGGAGTTCCAACAACAGAAACCTCATGTTACAAGATTGGATCCAGAGACCCTTAATGAACTCAAAAGAAAGGGGTTATGTTTTCGGTGTAGAGAAAAATGGTCTCAAGACCATATTTGCCCAAAAGGGGGTAAATTTCATCAAATTGAATACTATTCAGCTGAAGAAAGTAGTTCTGATTCTTCAGATCAGCAGTCTGATTTTGATAATAGCAAAAGAGAAGGGGCTCCAGAAGAGTCTGAAGATGAAAAGGGAAGTGGAGGTACCTTGGCTCAAATTTCGAGCTTTCAAAAGAATGAGTCCTTCAAAGTTCGAGGGATGATTAAGGGGCAACGAATTGTTGCTTTGATTGACACTGGAGCAACGCATAACTTCATTAATGAAGTTGTGGTGGCAAAGAAGGGGTTGCAAACGGAAGAGTTTGAAGGCTGCAAGGTTATGGTTGCTGATGGGTTTCATATCTCATGCACCAAGAAGATCTCAAACATGACTATGCAATTGGGAAACTATGAAGTCAGGGACAACTTCTATGTAGTCAACATTGGAGATACGGATGTTGTTCTAGGCATTCAATGTCTGTGTTCACTCGGGGAGATCTCTCTAAATCTGCAAACCATGGAGCTCAAGTTTTAGTCTAATTGGAAGAAGGTAGTGCTAAGAGGAATGTCCAATGGGGGTCCTCAGATTGTGTCATTCAAAAGAATGGAAAGACTGATTCGTAATGATCAAGTTGAGTGGGCTGCAAAATGTATGATTCTTCCTGCTAGTCTAGTTGAAACAAAGAGAGACTATCCTCTTGACATTCAGTCTATACTCACAAAAAGGAGCAAGGTGTTTGCTGATTTACCTCCCGGACCACCTCCTGAATGGGGTTCGGAGCATGTCATAGAGCTCAACGAAGGAGCTAAACTAGTTATTACAACTCCATATCGGTACCCTAAGAAGCAGAAGGACGAGATTGAGAAAAATATTTAGGAACTCTTATAGATGGGCTTCATTCGTCCAAGCAAGAGTCCCTTCGCTTCAACAGTTGTTCTTGTGAAGAAGAAGGATGGTACCATCCGCATGTGTGTGGATTATCGTGCTTTGAATCAAAGCACCATCAAAAATCGATACCCCATTCTGAGGATAGATGAGCTCATTGATGAGCTACATGGAGCCAAGTTCTTTTCAAAGATCGATTTGAGATCAGGTTGCTACCAGATTCGGATGAGAGGATCTGATGTTGAGAAGACAACATTTAGGTGCCACTATGGTCACTTCAAATTTCTAGTCATGCCATTTGGGTTGACTAATGCTCCTGCTACTTTCCAGTCTTGTATGAATAGAGTCTTTCAGAAGCAGTTGAGGAAGTGTGTATTGATATTTTTCAATGACATCTTGATCTTCAGCAGGACATGGGAGGAACATCTTAAGCACTTGGAGGAAGTGCTGAGCATCTTAGAATCAGAGAGTTTGTTTGCCAAAGAGTCCAAATGTGAATTTGGTATGAAGGAGTTACTTTACCTTGGTCATATAATCAGTGCTGAAGGAGTTAAGGTTGATCCTGAAAAGATCAAAGCAATGATTGACTGGCCACCTCCTGAGAATTTGACTCAGTTGAAAGGATTCTTGGGTCTTTGTGGATTTTACAGGAGATTTGTGAAGGGATACTCGTAGAATGCTGCTCCTCTTACTGACCTCACGAAAAAGGGAGCTTTTTGTTGGTCTGAAACGGCCCAAACTACTTTTGATAAGTTTAAGAGGATCATGAGCTCTTGTCCGGTTTTAGCTATTCCAAACTTCTCCAAGCCTTTCGAGCTACAATGTGATGCATCTGGTGAAGGAGTTGGGGCTATGTTGATACAAGACAAACATCCCATTGTGTTTGAGAGTAGAAAATTGAGAGGTGTCGAAAGGACCTACTCCATCTACGACAAGGAAATGCTTGCCATTATGCATGCATTAGCTAAGTTCAGACAGTATCTGGTGGGGAGTAAGTTTGTGGTCAAGACTGATCACAATAGTCTCAAGCACTTCATGCATCAGAAAGATTTGAACGAGAGGCAACAAAAGTGGGTGAGTAAGCTTCAAGCTTACGATTTTGACATTGAATATGTCAAAGGTAAAAACAATATTGTGGTTGATGCTCTATCTAGGAGACCTCATTTGAGCTCATTATGTGAGCTTACTGCTGATTGGAAGGATATGTTATTTGCTGATTATGCCAAAAATTAGTTTGCAACCAACATCATTGAGGGGACTTTTCATGACAAACGGTACAAGGTGGTTGAAGGGCTGATACATTACAAGGGTAGAATCTTTTTGGTGGCTGATTCTAAGCTCAAAATGAAGATTTTGTTGACATTTCATGACATTCCACTAGTTGGTCATCATGGGTTCTTTAAGACATATAGGCAGATTCGGGAAATATTTTCTTGGAAAGGGCTGAATGGGGAAGTTCAACGCTACATTCAGGAGTGTCCCACTTGTCAAATGAACAAGAACGAGCATACTTTACCAGCTGGTCTGCTGCAACCACTCCCTATCCCCAATCAAAAATGGGAAAGCATATCGATGGACTTCATCACAGGGTCGCCCAAGGCCCAAGGAAAAGACTGTATCTATGTTGTAGTGGACAGACTAACAAAATTTGCTCACTTCTTCACCATTTCCAGCTCTTTTTCAGTAGCCCAAGTTGCAGATCTATTTTTTCATGAGGTGTTTAGGTTACATGGGTTGCCGAAAAACATTGTGAGTGATAGGGACATCAAGTTCCTAAGCACTTTTTGGTAGGAGATCTTCATAATGAGTGGTACAGTGCTTACTCCAAGCAGTAGTTATCATCCCCAAACCGATGGACAAACTGAGATAGTGAACAAATGGTTGGAAGGCTACCTAAGAAACTATGTTTCGGAGTAGCAAAGAGCATGGGTGAAATGGCTGCACATAGGAGAGTATTTTTATAATTCTACCTTCCACATGTCGATAAGGATGTCTCCCTTCTTGGCTCTTTACGGTTATGAAGCTCCGAGCTTTGTTGATTTGGTGTTTGGTGATAGCAAACCCCTTAAGCTAAGGATTTGTTGCAGCAGAGTCAAGATATCTTGAAATCATTGAAGAACAATCTACAGATTGCATAGAATCAACAGAAGATGTACGCTGATCAACGACGTGTTGAGCGCTCTTTTGAGGTTGGAGATATCGTTTATCTTTGACTACAGCCTTACAAACAGTCTACTCTCAAGAAGAGTGGACCTGAGAAGCTCAAACCTCGCTTCTATGGGCCGTTCAAGGTTATCAGAAAGGTAGGAGCAGTAGCTTGTGAGTTGGAGCTACCCTCGAATAGCAGAGTTCGCAATGTCTTTCATGTGTCTCGCCTCAAGAAGGTACTTGGACACAATGTTGTTGCTTCTTCACAGTTGCCACCTTTGGATGAAGAAGGACAGTTAGTTTTGATTCTAGAGAACATTCTTTGAGAAAAAGGACAATCAGAGAATATTTGGTGAAGTGGAAGAACTTGCCTATGGAGGATGCGACTTGGGAGAATGATGAGATTTTGCAACATCCAGGCTTGCAATTGCTTGAGGACAAGCGATCTTGGGGAGGGCGGACTATAATGTCCCCTTCTCGAGCATGATCTTTGCAGTTGACCGTTGGCCTATTCCGGAGACCCGTAGGCTACTCGGAAGGTGAAATTAGGGTTTCACATTTTGGAGGTTGCTCTTGCTCTTGAATTGTTGATTGAATGGCGGATTCCTTCTGGGTTTTCCGAATGCTTCGCAGTGATGTGTTTTTCTTGGCATTCCGAGCACCTTCAGGAATTTACTATTTTTAGTAAATTCTATTTTTGGCAGTGGTCCTTTCATTCTCGGCACAGTTGGCTTTCCTCTTCAGTCGACTCAGTTGGTTTGTTCAATTTTGGCCTTGGGATGCATTTGTGGTGAGATAAGTTCAGTTCATTTAAACAATGTCATATTTTAATGTTATATTACCCCTTGGCCTAGTCTCATAACTTAAGTTATGTTAAAAAGGTGGCCTTTTATGGGTGGCACCTCATTGAGGAAATATTTTATATTTTCCAAAGTCAAAAGTGAAGCTCTAAGTGGGACGCATATCTAGAGAGATGGATTTTATTTAAAAAAAAAAGGCAAATGAAGCTTTGGAAAAAGGACGCCATTCTTGGAGGGAAAAGGAGTTAGGGTTTCTAGAAGCTTTCGGAGAAGTCATCACAAATTTATAAAAGGAGGTCTAGGCTCTTCATTTGGTATATGATATTTTGAGTAATGTTATGCTGCCGAAATGGTTGCAGGGTTGCTTCGAGGAATGAATGCCTCCTAGCCTTGGCTCGACTTCATGCTTGAGAGATAGCATCTAGTGGAGAGATCTGTTAGTTTGTGAGAGGATTTTTGTAGTGAGGATTGAATTGTTGCATTGGTTGCTTGTAGTTCTGATTTACTGCATTTTATATCAAATTTTGGAGTTGCTGTTTCGGTGTAGCTGCATCTGGTTTTTATTCATAAGTCAAAAAATACAAAAAGAGTCATTTTGGGTATGGATTATTTCTATTTGTCTATGTGGGGCGACCCTTTATGTTTATTTGCAGAATTTATAACGAAGTCTGTGATTTTATCTAAGAAAATCGCCCTTCCTTGAGGGTCGTACCTTGCTAAAAGTGCATTGGATTCTGTGCAAATTAAATGTGGTGTCTTTGGGTTGTTTTCTGGTTTCCTTCTTGGGCGCCTTCAACATATTGAATGTTTGTTTTTGGTCTCATGAGATTTGAATGAAAATTGAGAGAGATATGAGTGTTTGAGTGAGGTTGTAGGTTGCTGGTCTGCACAAGTTCAGTCACCACTTTGATCATAATAGTCTGTGAGAAGTCATTCTGAGCAAGCTGAGTCTGAGAGAGTCATTTACCCTATTTCAGATTTATTTGATTCTAATCACTGGATATTTGGCAGGTTGGATATCAGAATTGTAAGCTAGACAGTAGTACTGTCAGCACTTCTTGCTTAATCATAAATCTTGTAATTCCCACGGCTGTGGAAGAGACTGGAATATTTTAGTCTTTGATAGTTTCCATTCCTTGTAATCCCCGCTGAAAAGTGGAAGAGGCTGGCTTGCCGCCTACTTTACATTTTGTATTTGCTTTCGTAACTTTCACCTCCGCCATATGGTCGCCTCATTTCCATTCTGGAATTGGGTAGCACATACTTGGTGTTGAGTTATTTTCAGTTGCTCTTATATTAGATCCTCTGACCATATGCTCGTCGTTCACCAGCGCATTCTTGGTTAGAGTTCCTTTGTAGCATTGCTTTGAGATCCTCTGACCATATGCTCACAACTTGCCCAACTCGGGATCCTGGTGTACATTCTTGGTTAGAGTTGAATTCCGCATCGTTTGGTTTACATTCTAACCCTAACGATTGTGTAATTGCATTGCTCATTGTAATCGAAAAAGTGAAAAATTGGGTTGGTATATTTCAGAAATCACAAATTGAACTCCTAACTCCACATAATTATGCTACATGGAGAAAATCAATTATGGAACTATCTCATGGGAAAAGGTCTACTAGGCTATCTAAAGGAAACCATTTCTCAACCTACTGAGGCTAAAGAATTGGGAAGATGGGAGATTAATCATGAGAAAACACTTGGATGAATATGTTCATTAGTCTCATTTGATTTACAATTTTATATTGACTCATGAAAAACACCTAAAGAGGCATGTGATGCTTTTGAAAAATTGTATGGTAAAACATATAAGATTAGGGGATATCAGATTGATAATGATTTGATGCATCTTAATCCAAAATATTTTAACCACATCCAAGACTACATATCTAAAGTTAAGAAACTAAGAATGCAGTTGAAACAATGCAACATTGATAAAGAGGATTTACAGTTGATTTTGAATGTGTTTTCCAAGCTTGGTCCCGAGTATTCAGTGTTTGTTTCTGGCTTTCATACCCATCGGCTTTCTATGGGAGAATCATATGTTGATCCTAAGTTTGATGACTTTAAAAATCTCCTAATTCAAGAGGAAGCTAAGTTAATGAGCATGGGTCTAATCAAGTTTTCCAACTCACAAGCATTATTGGCTAGTGAGTCTATGGTACAAAAAGAATCAATGAATATTGATAAGAAGTAAAAGAAGAAAAAGAACAAGCCACATAAAGAATCGGAGTCCTCACCCTCTAAAGGGGAATCATCTAAGAAGGAGAAGCCTTTTTGTGCATATTGCAAGAAGGATGGAATGAAGAAAACTATTGTTATAAGAAGGATATTGGTGAGTTGAAAAATCTTCTAAAAAAGAATCAGATTGATTTGCCTTCTAGAATGTCTGAATCATCTCCTTCTTCTTCAAAATAGTCTAAAAAGGACAAATGTCAAGCTTCTACATTAGGATATAAAGGACACGCTCTTTGTGCTCTTTCAAGTCATGGATCAGGGAGATGGCTTCTAGATTCAGCCTTGTACTACGTCTCCTATTTTGATGGGAAAAAATACATACATGAGTGTAATTGGGAAGGGGTCTATTAGTTTTGGGGACAACACTTTCCATGATTTTGTTTGTGTTCCTCATTTGATGAACAATCTTATTTCCATATATCAGATTACACATGGTGGAGATAAGAAGACTGTGGATTTCACACCTGATTCAGTCATCATTCGAGACTTGGAAAGTCGAGAAATCGTTGCTACTGGGATGTTTGATCATTCATCTTGGTTGTATACCTTTTTATATTTTTCCTCTGATGGTGACATTGTTCCTTCAACTATTGATCACACTTCAAGTATGAACCATGATTCTAAGGAGACATTTGGCTTCTTGAACTTGGGAGTTCTCACATCAAATCCAGTTCTTGAGTCATGCATTTTATCTCCTCCATCTAATTTTGTACTTGATGATGCTTGTGATTCAGTGCAACAAGATCCTCATTGTCTTTCAGATTTGGCTACTTTGGATGAATTCTTGACAGGTATTTTAGACTTGTTTATGGAATCCCATATTGCAAATTTGGGGGACATCATTGGTGACATTCATATTCTCTTTGATGGAGAAGATCCTTCTTTAGTTGTTGTGAAGAAACACTTTGATCCTCTTGTTCAATCTTGACATGATCATTCCTTGCAGTTTGATGTGACTGTGGTTACTTTTGGCAACATTTGGAGGAGGACTTTTTGTCTTTAGAGGGGATATGTTTGTCTTTGGATCATATTCTACATTCATCTCTACTAGATTATGGATTGTCCTCTTCAACAGTGTGGCCTAGAATGCATGTTTGGAGTGTTTTAGCTTTTGACATCAACATGGAGATACTTGAGCATGCTTCAAAGATATCATACATCATCCATATTCTTGACATCCTGCATACTATCTTGGTTTTGTTTCTTTTTAAGGGGAGGAATGTTGTTCAGCGAGATTGGATCATCTTCAGCATTCAATGTCAAGCTTCTACAATCATTGCAGGAGACTCAACATTGAGGGGGGGTTGCCTCGTATCTTTTCTTCTTCTCTCTTATGGGGGGGTCTTTTTCCTCACATGGAGTTTTGGCCTTCTCATGCATCATTGAGAGCATTTCTTTTTTGTATTTCATCTCTTTTTGGGGAGGAGTTTTGTCCCACTGAGTTTTCTCATTTTCTTCATTTGTGAGAGATTTAATTTGCATATGTACAAAGGTACCTAACATGGCCTCATAGTCGGGACCCATTCTTGCATATTTTTGTCATTTGTATAATAATCAGCTACTCCCTAAGTTGCACTTAAGGGGGGGTGTTGGTGTAAATAAAGTCTTGTATCTAGTTAATTCGTTACTAGGGGACTTATTCACATGTTAAGTTTACTTAGGTCCTAGGAAGGAATCCTTCTAGAAGGTGTTAGTTGTCATTAGTTGTTATCTTATATTTTGAATTGTAACACATGTGAACCTAGGTAAGTGTGATTAGTTGTCTCATGTCATATGATTAAGACACTTGTCATAATCCTATGGAATCTTGTATCTCACCTTGGCTATATAACCAAGGGATTTCTACTACATTTTCATATCAATAATCATATTTGCATATGCATATTCTCTCTTGTGCTTTCCATTTGGCCTCAAGATCTTGGCAGCCATAGCCAATTCTAATATGGAAGAGGTACCTTAGATCACCTTTTATGCATAATCCCTATTGGATGAAGAGCAAATAAACTTGGTAGCATTCTTAAAAGAGTGAAAAACAAACTTTGCATGATCCTATACAAATATTCTTGGGCTTGATCTTGAAGTGGTTGTACACCATCTAGTAGTTTATCCTGAAGCTAAACCAGTAAAGCAGAAACTGAGAAAGATGTACCCATAGATAGTGTATATGCTGAAAATTGAAAAACAGTGATTTAAACTATAAATCCAAATCAATATTTCAACATAAAATCAATGGAGCATTTTTTAAATGAAAACACATGCAAAATGAAATTATACTATGAAAACCAAAAAACATGAGTATTCAAAAGAAATCAAACTCCATTGTTTTCCTATTCACCATGATATCGATTTATGTATTTGATGCTCTCAGATTTTTATGAGCACAAGTGCAACAAGAAGTTGTGATGACCTGAAGAGAGGATTGATAATGTATCAAATGTATGTACTTTTTAATGAGAAGAAGGGATTTTATAGATTTCCTCATGGTAGATTGGAGTTACGGGAGCAATGTGGGATAAAAGAGTGAAGTGGGGGAAATGCATATTTTAATCAAATGAAATTAATTGAAATGAGAGAGATAATGGATGGATTTTATGATATAATGTAGGTTTATAAGCTTAGAATAAAGATGTATTCACGAATTAATGGATGACTTAATAAATTAAATGATTTTATGTAATGGATAAACATTAAATGATCTAATGATTTGTGAATCTAGATAAATGATTAAATGATTTTATGTATTTAAATGATTTAATATGCATAGATATTTTAATGATTAATGCAAATGGAGAAATATGAAATGATTTATGGATAAATGGTTGATAAATGCAGATGGATAAATGCTTTTAATATTTTAATGATAGTGGATTAATGAAAATAGAGGAAGATATTAAATGAATTAGTTAAATAGATAATAATATCCATTTAATTAATAGACAAAAAATAGGATAATTGTGAGGATAATTTTGAGTGTCTACATTTTTCCCCTCTTTGAGACAATACAGCCTGTCGCATTGTTTCAAAGAAAAAAGAATTGATTAATTGACACATGCCCCAGGGATATCCTGGTAAGGATGATGATAAGGATGCTATGCCCCCTCGAGAGATTGATCGAACAAGTTGTGATAAGATTAATCTCTCGATAGATCATGAGGAGAAAATTTGATAATTGATATTGCACGAGTGATTAAGCAAAGATGTACATTTGATGAAAATACATAGTTGATAGGCATAACTAAACAATTGATGGAAATGGTCAGTATAGCCGGGTTGATGAGTTGATTGAGTTGATTAATCTGATTGAGATTGATGCTAGCGCAAAACAATGATTGATTAATAGATTGAGAGATCAAGGAGCAGCTTGATTGATTTGAGATTTAGATTAAAAGACAAGCATCAGTTGGATAAAGCGATTAATTACCCTTTGAGATAAGGAGCATGAAGAAAATGAAATGATGAAGGAAATGGATGATGGAAGAAATGATAGATGAGAAAGAGATATGAAGGAAATGGAGGTGATGAAGCTTTTTGTGCTTTATAAAGTGCTTTTATCATCATAGAGCTTATTATGTCGCAAATTAGTATAAGCGTCTAGATAATATGAAAATCTAGACGACCTGAATACTATTTGTATTTTTATTTAACAGTGAAGTATAAGCATCTAGGTATAAGGACCTTAGATGACTTGAATACTTATTGCATGGAAGACACTAGCAGACAAGGAAAGCTCTCATCCACACTAGACTCATAGGTCCTCGATGGTTGTAGACAACCATGTCTTAAGACGAGTCATCCTCTGAATAAGAAACAATCCACATACAACAAACAAGTGAACATGTCCCATCCTCGCATCTCTAGTCTAAGACATCCTCAAGAAGCTAAAAGACATGCCACCAAGGATAAAATCATAAAATAATCAAATATCAACAAACAAATAGGCATCATGCTTCCATGTAAATCTAATTCTTGTCACAGTTTATGTGTTTCGGTTGGATCTGAAAGATGGATTGATAGGTATGTTTCAATGTCCGCTTGATTGTCAATTGTGGCACATTTTGATTTTGTTAAAGTTTAAAGTTGTGTGGTGATCTCAAAGTGTCATTGTTTTGGGATTTTTTAAAGTTATTTGATTTTTTTGGATTTTTGAAAAAAAAAAAGATTTTAGGAATATTTGATTTTGGATTTTGAAATATTTAATTTTTGGATTTTAATATTTGATTTTTTGGATTTTTATAATATTCTGATTTTTTGGATTTTTTTTGAATATTTGAATTTTTTGATTTTGGAATATTTGAATTTTTTTTTGGATTTTAGGAATATTTAATTTTTTTGGATTTTTTTTCAGGACTTTTTATGATTTTTAGGGATGTTTTTAGGACATTTTATGATTTTTAGAGATTTTTTTCAGGACATTTTATGATTTTTATGTATTTTTTGAAGTTATTAAAGATGGAGTGAGATGAAATGTGATAGATGACTAATTGAAGGAATAAAATCTTCCATAGTAGAGGCAATGCAACCATGGATAAATGATAGATCAAAATGAAAGATTCAATGCAAAACATGTCACACAAGCAACATATCTCTTGTCGAAAGATGATAATGTTTGATTGATTAAGATGCCAGGAATGATTGATTCCATAAGGCATGATGATGATAAGTACTTAGGATCACTGGTTCCTCTAAGTACGATAATATTGATGATTGGTTGATGATTGATTGACAAAAGATATTAGGATTGGATAATGTTTTTCAGCTAGGCTCAAGTATGATTTGCATGATAAGATTTGAGGTTGCAAAGGGACATGATGGCCCACCCTGGGGTAGTATAATCATGGATAAATAATAAGGATGTGAACTATGATGGAATGGTAACACATAAGGATATGAAAGGAAATCCAAAGCATGTATTTATAATTTTGTCCCTAATCTCATCAAGAACAAAGGAAGGAAATGGGACATGGATTTTGATAAGGTAGGAGATATGGAATGGAAGAATGCAAGGATAAGGATAATAAATAGGATGATCAAGATCAAATAGATAAGATATGGACACAATGCCTAATTATTTTGCTCCTATTCCTCGTCAAGACCAAGGAAGGGAAGAAAGGATGTATTTAGATAGAATGGTAGAATATGGATAAGGTGAAGGATATGGTATGGAAGATATGGATAAAGTGTATAGGATAAGATGTATGATGTTCAAGAAGATCCTTAACCTTGTCAAGATCAAAGGTGGAAAGGTAAAGGATGAACGTAAAGAGGATAATGGATATGAATGACAAGATGGATGAAACTTGCCCCCGAGTGTAGAGTGCAAGAGAAAGGGAAAACAAGATATGGATAAGGATAAATGAAAATGGAAGGTAGTACATGCATTATAGGAAGATGGAGGGAGGAATCAAGCATCAAGTTCCATGACTAATATCCCTTGAATATGTGCTCTAATAAACCATGGCAATGGGAATTAGACTCATAAATGTTGATAGAATAATGGCATGATGGAAGAAGCTAAGGACTTATGCAAAGGTTTGGATTAAAGGAGGATAATAGGGGATGGATGTTGGATAATGGATAGGAGGTTGTAATGCTTTTTGATGGTTATACGGAAAGGATGGAAAGATCAACATCGGAACACACCTTGAAGGGTGGTGGAGTGATGGAGGAAAAATGGAGTTTGAAGGTGACAAGTTTTTAGATAGATAATTGAAGGAAGCTTTTGGATTAGCAAATTTGGATGCCAATTTATATTTTATTGCTTTTATGAGACTTTTAGGAATCCACATAGATTTTGACTTTGATTTTTGCTTTGTGTCCTTTGAAAATTTTCTTTTTGATTTATGAGCCTTTGTGGCCTTTGAAATTTTTCTTTTTGCTTTATGGAATTTTGTGGCCTTTGAATTTTTTTATTTTGACTTGGATCAAATTTTCTTTTATTTTTGCATGTCTCTTCGAGGAGATATGTTGATCCTTTGATATATGTAGATTTTGATATGGAAGCTTTTGACATTTGGCACCCAAATTGCTTGCAAGAGCAATGGGATGGGTGGATGGAGATGAATGATATGGAGGTATTATGGATGGGTTAATGTAGGTAGAATTTTGAGAGGGCATCAAGGATGTGTGCCTTTGTTGTTCTTGATGAATAGGAGATGGAGGGATGTAGGGCCCCAATATGGATGGAAGGGTTGATGAACTAGGGTTTGGATGATAAGGACCAAGGATAAATGGAAGGTTTGATGGACTAGGATAGTTGGAAGGTTTAATGGACTGGGATACTTAGGTTTATTTTGATGGAATTTGGACTTACAATGGGTACCAATGTCTTGAGTGTGAGGTGTATAACCAAGGCCATGATAATATAGATTTTCTTGGATATAAAGGGGTTCTAGGATAGCTTGTTCATGAAGGTCAAACCATTTTCCTTTGTAGTTCATACTTTGACACATTCGTTTGCCAATGGGATATGTATTATTTATGAAACAAGATGTAAGTCCATCATGAGGTGGATATGATATGGAAGGAATAAGAATATCTTGGATTAAACCACCTTGGATAAAAGTGAGGGAACCCATTTGATAGGTAAGGGGTTCATGGATAGCTTGAACACGGGTGCTAGACTCTTGTGGAGGATTGTGATCATGAGGGGAATTAGGATGGGTGATAGGATCTTGACATGGGGATGATGGGGTACTTCGATCTTGACAAGGAAAAGAATCATTAGGTGGAGGAGATGGAGTAGCTTTCTCTTTATTAGGTATGGGATCATCATGAGATGGAAGGGTATCATTATAAAGTGGTATGAAAGACACATCTTGATAATGAGAAGGAAGAACATCATCATGGAATGAAAGGGTATCCTTGAATGAAGGTATATCTTGATCTTGATGAGGAAGGGAATCCTGAGATTTTGTGGAAAGCATATCTTGATCAGCAGATGGTAGGACATCATTGGATATTATGGAAGAAATATCATGCTCTTGGGATGCAATGGAATCATGAGATGGTATGGATTCATTAGATGAGGTGGAAGGAGGACTTGGAAGGATGCGTTTCCCTTGAGATTGAAGGGGATCATCTTAGATGAAACAAAAAGAGATAAGGGGATCATCATGAGGTTCTTGAGAGATGGGATCTTGGTCAAATATTGAAGTGGATTGGAGATTTTTGGTATCATTGGATGGAGTGGAAAGAATACTTTGATCTTGGTGTGCAAGGGAGTCTATGCTAGCATGCTTTGGACTAAGAGATTTACATGAATCATTGGATGTAGATAGTATGATAGGAGAGGATGGTTGGGTAGGTTCGTTAACTTGGGTGAAAGACTCATGAGGTTTATTTTGACTTATGGGGGATGAAGGTAGATGCATGACATGGTAGGATTGCACAATATTATTTGTGTTTGAGGACTTAGATTTGGGTTTCTCATTTAGCCTTTGTAGAAAGTCATGGACATTGAACTAGGATGATGTAGTTTTGGGTGAGGATAAAGGCTTATGAGATGATTGCATCACTTCATTCAAATGTTGGGATTCTAGTTTTTTTTCAAGCTCTTTCAAATGATAGTCAAGATATTCAATCCTTTAGTCTCGTTCATGGGTCACAGCTGAATATGAAGGATAGCAGTTAGACATGTTTGGTTGATGGTTTTGGGAATGTTTTGAGGTGTTGCAAATTACTAGGTGTGATGTTTTTTTGAGATTTATTTTTGAACATACATGCAAGACACAACAGACATAATTTTTTTGGGTTTGATCTTTGGACAATCTTTGAGATTCAATGTTTGTTTGTTTTTTATTGTGAATGTTGTTTGATTGTTGCAACAAAATAAAATTCAAGCACAAATCCTAGGCTGACAGAGACAATATTTTCTAGGTTCCCACTTGGATTTCTCCAATTGCGCCTATTTAGAGTGGATAGCTTAGGAGTTTGGTGACACTAGCTCCCCTCCACGACACTCACTTCTTAGGTACACCAAACTTCAAATTCCCCAAATAGGATTTTTCTATCTCTACTTTGAACTGCAAAAGTGTGGGACGACTTTAGAGGTCCAACCTCCTGCACTAGCAAATCGAAGGATGTTGGGTTCTAAAACAAGAGGTGTCTAGTAAGGGGTTACCATGAATAGAGAGCTCGTTTATAATAGTCTGAGATCTGGGAGGCCCACTCCCACTCTCATTACCGGCAAGTCTCGGTGGACCGAGAGTCTTGTGGCTTGGCTTTGAATGACGCTAGCCACTCCTTGGGGTATAACTTTCATTCTTCCCCTTTGATATAGCCCACTAGAAAACGTGCTCGAGGTCAAACCCTAAAGTGATGAAATCCCTAGGGAAGCCTCTCCTAAAAAAAGGGAGACCAATGTGTATTTCTCATCACCCAAGATCACACAAGTGTGCAAGGGGAGAGGATACATACACATTAGCTTGGGTAACACAGAATGTGCAAGCACACCAAACATGGTAAACAAGGTTCTTTTTAAGCACCAATTGAAATGTTTGCTATACTAAAAGAAAATTGGTTTTAAAAATCAAATCTTCAAGAAACGTCCTACACCAAATGTCATTAGTAGTTTCAAGCCCCCATTCTTCAACAAAGTGTGTTTATGTTTTCACTTTTCAAGTTTCTAGCATGCGAACCTGCACAAAAGCAAGTAAATAAAATTAGCCCTAAAATTAAACTAAACTAAGAAGAGAATTAACATTAGTCTAGAATCTAATTAATCTAAATTAGAATTAATTCTAAACTAAATTAATCCTAAACTAAATTAAACCTAAATTAAAATTAACTAAATCTAAATTAAAAATTAAAACTAAATCTAAATTAAAAATTAAATCTACATTCTAAATTAAATCTAAAGTAGAAACTAAATCTGAATTAAAAATTAAAACTAAATCTAAATTATAAATCTAAATTAGAAACTAAATCTAAATTAAATTAAATCTACAATCTAGATTAAGTCTGAATTAGAAATCAAATCTAAATTAAAAAGCTAAATCTAAATTAGAAATTAGATCTAAATTAAAATCTAAAAGCTAAATTAAAAAATTTAAAACTAAATCTAAATTAAAAGCTAAATGCTAAATTAAAAGTAAAAGCTAAAAGCTAAATTAAAAGTTAAAATTTAAAAACTAAAATCTGAAAAATTAAAAACTAAATTAAAATTAATTCTAAAATTAGATCTAAGCTAAAAGGAAACTTCATGTAAAAATATGAGAGCATATGTTGATTGCAGAATGAAATGACAATGATTGCAGGATAACTTACAGTAATGACGTGATTTCTCAAAATGGATGTCATGATTACAGGATAAGTAATAATGTGATTGCTCAAAATGGATGTCGTGATTGCAGGATACAATACAATGATGTGATTGCTCAAAATTAATGTTGTGATTGCAAGATATACACCTAATAAATTAATGTAGATATTTCAAAAATTTCAAATGATTGTCGTATGTGTGCTGAATAAGAGCTTTGGAACATATTAAATGATTGCAGGATATGCGCAAGCACTTAAAAAATTTAAAGAAAATACAACTCATGATTTAAACAACAAAATCCCTGTCAAAGATTAAACCATTATTGAAGATTGCAATATCCCTATAATTTTTTTATTTTTTTTTTATTTTTTTTTTTCAATTTTTTTTATATCATATTGAATGCATTAAACTATTGATGCAAGATGTAATAGATTAATTATTGAATGGATTTTTTAATAATATGAAAACAAAAGTTAATTAATTGCTTCACGTCAGGTTTACCATTCTGTATATGTTGAAAGTTAATTAATTGCTTCACGTCAAGGTTCACCATTCTGTATATGTTGAAAATTGAAAAACTAAATGATTTAAAGTATAAATCCAAATCAATATTTCAACATAATATCAATGGAGCATTTCTTAAATAAAAACACATGCAAAATGAAATTATACTATGAAAACCAAAAAACATGAGTATTCAAAAGAAATCAACCTCCATTGTTTTCCTATTCACTGTGATCTTGATTTTTGCATTTGATGCTCTCATATTTTTATGAGCACAAGTGCAACAAGAAGTTGTGATGAACAAAAGAGAGGATTGATAATGTATCAAATGTATGTGCTTTTTGGTGAGAAGAAGGGCTTTATAGATTTCCTCATGGTAGATTGGAGTTACGAGAGCAATGTGGGATAAAAGAGTGAAGTGGGGGAAATGCATATTTTAATCAAATGAAATTAATTGAAATGAGAGAGATAATGGATGAATTTTATGATATAATGTAGGTTTAGAAGCTTAGAATAAAGATGAATTTGTGAATTAATGGATGATTTAATGAATTAAATGATTTTATGTAATGGATAAAGATTAAATGATCTAATGATTTGTGAATCTAGATAAATGATTAAACAATTTTATGTATTTAAATGATTTAATATGCATAGATATTTTAATGATTAATGCAAACGGAGCAATATGAAATGATTTATGGATAAATGGTTGATAAATGTAGATGGATAAATGCATATAATATTTTAATGATTTAAGTGGATTAATAAAAATAGAGGAAAATATTAAATGAATTAATTAAATAGATAATAATATCCATTTAATTAATAGACGAAAAATAGGATAATTGTGAGGATAATTTTGAGTGTCTATAGATAGCACTATTGGTTAAACTAGAATTGCAGAAACTTCTTGACGTAGGATTTATCTGACCGATAGACTATCTTGAGTGGATTTCAAACCTGGTGTCAACCTCTAAACCCACTGGGGGCATCAGATATGTACTGACTTCTAGGACTTAAACAAAGCGTGTCTGGAATATGACTTTCCTCTTCCAAACATTGACGTTATTGTGGATTCAACTACTAGACATGAGATGCTATCACTTATGGATAGATTCTTAGGTTACAACTAGATAATTATTGCCAAGGAGGACCAACACACAACAACATTCACATGTCCGTGGAGAACCTATTGTTGGAATATGACGTCGTTTGAGTTAAAGAATGTTGGCGATATTTATCAGAGAGCCATGACACTGATCTTTCATGACATGATCCATAAAACTATTGAAGACTATGTGGATGAAATTCTAGCTAAATCAAAGACAAGGAAGGAGCATATAGAAGTAAAAGGACCAATCTTTGAAATGCTTGAAGAGTACAAAGTGTGGTCGAATCCAAAAAAGTGTCTTCGGGGTCACATCAGGCAAGCTCCTAGGTACATAGTGTCACAAAGAGGAATCGAGATAGATCCAACCAAGGTCAAAGAAATTTTGGATATGGAGCCACCACAAAGATAAAAATAAATGTGAGGCTTACAAGGCAGATTACAATCTATTAGAAGATTCATAGCACAACTGGCAGATAAGATCCACCTCTTTTCTCACCTTCTCCACAAGGTAATACCATATAAATGGGATGAAAAATGTGATAAATCATTCCAAAAAATCAAGGACTATCTACTGACACCTCTTGTTCTTATGCCACCAATACCGGACAAACCTTTGATCTTATATATCTAAGTTACATCAATGACTTTGGGTGTTCTTCTTGCTCAACATGACAAAATAGGGAAGGAAAGAGTCATTTACTATATCAATAGAACTTTGGTTGGATACGTGATGAATTACTCACCCATTGAAAAGGCTTTCCTAGCAGTGGTCTTCGCTTCACAAAATTTTATGCACTACATGCTTTCGCATCAAATAAATTTCATTACTAAGATTGATCCATTGAAATATCTATTATCTAAGGCAACTCTCCTTGGACGAATGGATAAATGGGTGATGATCCTAACTAAGTTTGATATAGAGAATGTAGAGCAGAAAGCTATCAAGGGGAAAGTTATCATAGACCAACTAGCAAAGGCACCCATTTATGTAGAGAATCCATTGGTGTCTAAATTTCTTGATGAGTCGGTATTTGTCCTCGACGTAGTGGATCAGTGGAAGATGTACTTTGATGGATCGCATACACAACATAGATCTAGATCAAGAATTCTCTTCATCACCCCTCAAGGTGATTGTATTCCCAAATCATATTGGCTATCTTTTCCATGCACCAATAATATTACCAAGTATGAAGTTCTTATAACAAGATTGAGAATTGTAGTTACAAGAATTAAGGGTCTACGGGGATTCACATCTAATCATAAATCAAGTCAACGATGATTATCAAACCAAAGATGATAAGCTCACACCTTACAAGAAGATGGTGGAAAGTCTCAAGGATTTCTTCATTGACATCACATTTGAGAAAATACCTCGTGTCAACAACCAATTAGTTGATGCTATGGCAACCATTGGGTCCTTGTTAGACATCCTGTATAAAATTCTTTAATGTGAGTTCCTCGTCGAGCAACTTCTCATACCGACATTCGAGGTACCAAAATCTAAATTTGTGTGCAAAATCATTGGTCCTGGTTCCCCATGGTATCATGACATCTTCACCTACCTATAAAGAGGTATCCTCCTAACTGACATTACTCCAAACCTTAAGAAAAAAATTGTTAAGAAAGCATCTCTATTTGTTATCCTAGGTGATACCCTTTACCGTCGAAGTATCGAAGGGAAATTATTTTGATGTCTTAACCAGGAGAAAGCTTTGATGTGTTGAAGAAACTACATAAAAGCATTTATGGATCACATTCTAGTGGTATGACCTTAACTAAGAAACTCTTGAGGATAGGGTACTACTGGTCGACCATGGAATGTGAGGCTCATCAATATGTGAAGAAGTGTATGAGTTCCAACAACATGGGGACCTTATCCATGCTCCAACTCAAGAACTTCAACAGATTGTTACTCCTTGGTCTTTCTCGTAGTGGGGAATCAACCTTATAGAAAAGATCACCCCTACCTCATCTAATGGTCACAAGTTTATCATTACAGCTACTAAGTACTTTACAAAGTGGGTGGAAACAATCCCTATGACCTACATTATGGGAAAAAAATCTCCAAATTCATCTTGAACTATCTCATTTATTGCTATGGTGTTCCACAAGCCCTTATCTCAAATAATGAAACACCTTTCAAAAATTAGGATGTTTGTGAGTTATGCCAATGATTCAATATCCAACACCAGTTCTCTACCCCTTACTACCCCTAGGAAAACGGTCAATTTGAGGCTTTGAATAAAACCATCTTAAAGATACTCAAGAAGACAATCAATGAAGTTGATCATGATTGGCATCTACAACTAAACCCTACCTTATGGGGCTATAGAATCAGTATCTACACACCTACAGGTGCAACACCTTTTCCCCTAGTCTATAGAACTAAAGCTATCCTACCCATCAAGATCGAGCTCCCATCATTGAAAATATCATTACAAAATCTTATTATTGATGAAGAATATAGGGTGTCTTGGTTGAATGACCTAGAATTTCTAGTTGAGCATCATCTTGATGCTTTGAATCATTTACAGGCTTACCAAAACTGACTCAAAAGGAGCTATAATAAGAAAATCAAAAGTCAATCCTTCTAGGTGGGAGATCTTGTACTAAAGGAGAATCAAAAGAACATGCCAGATCCAGAGAGTAAAGGAAAGTTTGAGCCTAATTAGTTAGGACCATTTGTCGTCACAGCTAGCTATGGTTCAAAAGCATATTAGTTATCAACACTTGAAGGAGAACCCTTGCAAGAACCTATCAACAAATTGCATCTCAAAAAAAAATATGCCTAGGCTTAAAGGGTATAAATCCAAAAATAAAATAAAAACTCAAAAACAACAAAAATCCAAAAAATAAGAAAAAGGATTGGAAACAGTAAAGAAAAAAATCGTCCTCTAGTGAAAACCACTTTGGTGGCACTTTGCCTTGGTGAAAATTTGGCAAAAAAGTGGCTTGCATAAATAATCATTATCCATCCATCATTGGCTCTTCAACTTATCCTACTTCACCATTCATCCTTCATCCTATTTATTCCATCACCCATCCACGTCTATATCTTAGTTGAATATTGTGTAAGTATCATATTCCCCTTTAGTACTACTTGCCACATTCCTAAGGTCAACTTGTCTTGCCTATATCGAGGTAGTCTATCACATCACACTGGGGTAAATTTGTCTATACTTGCATTGGATCGGGTTCTTGTATATCTTAAGGTTATTCTTGAAATCTCTCAAAAAATCCCAAAAACATTTGAAAATCATAAAAATAAAAAAACACTTGCAAAATTAAAAAATCAAAAACAAAAAAACATCAAAATCTTGTATAATCCAAAATCCAAAACATTCAAAACATTTTGAAAACACCAAAAACATCCAAACATTATCAAAATCCCTGAATAGGTCAAAAAGTCAAAAAAATAAAAAACATGGTTGTTGAACTATGTTGTCTCTGAGCTTGAACATAGGAAAGGCTAATCTTTGATTTTCCCTCAAGATGCTTTAGGTCAATCCTTTAGGAGTCTTTCACAATAAACTGACAATCCATCAATGTTCATATCTCATCAATAAATCATTACTAGTCAGAGTCAGTGGAACTACGTGGTCTCTGCATGTATAACGTAGGCAAGGCTAATCTTTGTTGAGCCCCCAAGGCCCTACATCAGTCCCTCTTAGGTCTTGGTCAAAATTCAAAAAACACAAAAATATTTGAAATTTTGAAAATCCAAAATAATGGAAAACATTCAAAAAATTCTAAACAGCCTCAAATAACTTGGAAACCTAAACATTCACATATACACAAAAAGATAAGAAACAACCTCAAAACATTGAAAAACATAAAATTTTTTTGAAATATTCCAAAAAGTCCAAAACCAGTAATCCCATTTCGCTTTCACTCATAACAAACCTCCATTCATAATAAATTGATCGTCATCATTAACCTTTGGTAAAACAAGTGTGGCAATTCATGAAGTACAAACCTAAATATAAAAACCTAAATTCTAGATCATGGGTAAACATGTTGGTAACATTTATATCAACATCCTATCAAACAATTAGTCTTAGTCAAAACATCTGATAAACATGTCCTAGGATGCATCCTTCCTACAATGGACATCATCATCAAAAATCACCTTAGCTATGTTACTTTGGTAGGAGATATAAATAACATTAACTATTTTTTCATTTTGATCTTGTCTTATGATTTATCTTGTTGACCCATTTCGAGGACCTCTGGATGATGTCTATCAAAATGATTTAGAGAGAAAGGAATGGGGAATCGATCATTATCTTTCATTTGTTGTGCTTGTGGGATGTTCTTGTAAAATAATCTTGGTGAATACTTGCTTTATTGTGTGTAGGGAGGTCGTTTTGAATAGATTTTTGACTATTGTCTATGATTTGGTTTGAAATATTCTAAACTTTTAAACTACATTCCAACGAGATTTCCATATGTCAAGGTGTGAGCAAGGATTATCCTATCTATTTGCAGAGTCAAAGTCCATCGCATTAGATACAATGCCAAATTGGTTATCGATACCTTGATGCATCATGTCTATGTGTTATATCAAAAATAAGGAATGAAATGATGAAGTATCCCAATCCCTGAAACAAGCAAATCATCAATCTCATCACTATATCTAATAAAGTCTCAAAAAATCATAGACTTGTTGGACTTCTGAATCAATCTCAAAATTAATGGTTAAATCCATCTTCTTCTTATATCTTCTTTATGTGCTAACAAAGTATCGACAATCAACAAAAATAATAATGCATCCATCCTGCATCATCATAATCATAATCATCACATATCATCTTCATATGGGAAATACACAAAAATAAATGCATCCATCTCATAACATGTCATATAGAAAAGATACTAAAAAAGAAAAGTAAATTATCCATCGCATTGCATTCATATCATAACTCAATACATTGCATATCATATGGCATCACATCATAAAACATACATCACATCACATCATATGCATAAATAAATAAATGCATCCATAACATAAATGATAGGTTGTCATTAGGTCCTATCTCTTTAGTTTGAAAAGTGCATCAAATATCAACCGGGTAGTGTTCAAGGTTGTATGCAATAAGAAACTCCTCAACCATCTCTCTCAGATTTTCTTAGTAATTGGGACAATTGAAATGAAACTTAAACTAGAAGGCCACTAAACCAGAAAGTTTGAAATAACTAAACTAAAAAAGAAAGAAATTATTAGTCTAAAAAGCATAACAACTAAACTAGAAAGCATTGAAATGATTAAACTAATAAGCGTGTAAATTGTTGAAGAGGAAAAATATGTAAAGAAATTATGAAACATTTGACTAGAAATGGATAACAAACTTAACGATTAACAAAAAAAAACTTAACAACTTGAAACTAATAGTGAAGGTAGGTGCTCTAAAACTTTAGTTAACAAAATTCAAGATTACAAACTCACTACAACCTACAGGATTAACTTTAATGGAGCTCGACACATGAAAATAAATTTTACTCACACTTTATCATTTACAAAATAGAAACAACAGAATTAAAAGTGGAATACTTATCTATCTAATCTATAGTCCCTCGAGTGGCTAGCTCTTGAGTGCTCCTACACTTAGCTCAGGTCACATTAACTTTGTAACTCCAAGATTACTCCATTCAGAATGATTCCATTCACAATACTTAACAACTTAGAATGAGGTAGGAAAAATTTCATTTATTCATATTGAAAGTTTAATTCAAAAAAATAGTCTATAAATTCATTACGATAGCATACCAATATTTCTTTGTTGTATATTACTTCTGAAAGTTACACACTTATACAAAAATTGTTTAACAAAATCCTATAATTCAGTTGGTAGAGAATACCACTGAAAAAGTCTTTAACTGAATTTAATAAACTAACGGACTTGAGTCCATAACATAAAACATTAAAGAGGCTGAGAGTGAGCCATAAAGTATTTCAATAGGAAATAACAAAACAACTACAAAAATTCGATCCACCATGCGTCCTAGAATTCTGAAGCCTATTCTTTCGGTGCTTGTCTTCAACCACATGGAAGTTTGCGTTGAATCCTCCTAGCTGAGCATGATGACCGATTATGCATGAAAATGTGTACATTAATTTAGAAACTAAACCATTAAGTTAGCGTAGGTTAGCTTATTTCAAGTTGTGATCCTAATAAAATGCTGCTTCCTAAAATGTGAGATGTTAGATAAAACTAATAGTGCAATAAAGAGAAACAACAAGATAAAAGGGCACCTCAATAAGATTAGCCTAAGAAAAATGAACAACATAGAAGTAAGATGAACAAATTGATTGTTGTTATACCTTCATGTTGTTGTCTCTTCCCTTGGTTGGCCCTTTGATGCTTCAAGAATTTTGTGCTCCTTGGATGGCAATGGATTTAAATGGATGCAAGATGAATTGGTGATGCTAAATGCTATGGTAGATGAGAGCTTGAATGGAAATTTTGCAAGAGTTTTGTTGCAAAAGACTTGATCCCCCCTAAAATGGGAGAAATGAGGGGTATTTATAGGCTAAATTGAATTCTCTAGAGATTTCAACGGTTGGGATTGATCCAACAAAGATCAAGATGAAGGGCTATGGTGAGTTGAAGACTCACAAGCCCTCACATCTTGACATGTGGAGGGTGAGATGTCCTAGGGTGGAGTGATGTGGAGATGAGGTGGATCTTGGGGGATGAGAAGATTCCTTGGAGGAATAAAAGTGAATTAAAAATTCACAATGATTAGAAGAATCTAGTGGATAAGAGAGGGTCTCCAAAAAGATGGAGATTTGTCACATGTGGGTGATGTGACAAGTCCAAGGTTCTAGAAGCCCTTGGCACATGTGAAGTGACAAGTCAAGGCTTCTAGAATCTTGCATGGGGGATGGGGAAGACCTTGGGAAGATAAAAGTGAATTAAAAATTCACATGGGGAAGAGGGGAACCTTGGTTGAATAAATGTGAATTAAAAATTCACATGGGGAAGGGAGTCCATACCAAAAATGGTAAGTGGGAAGGTTGACCAGAAAAGGTAAGCCAAATGTGGCTAATGATTTTGATTAAGGTTGTGCAAACACATGATTAAGGTAATTAATGAGAGATTAGAGGCAAGTGGGAGATTATGGAGGATGTGACACTTAATCTTGATTAAGTGGTGCACATCCTAATCACAGATTAATTAATTTAATCCGGATTAGGAGAGGGTTATGGAGAATGTGACAAGGAGAGAGAAAAAGGGGAATTAAAAATTGGTTTTAATTCAAATGGGTTAAAAGACTAAATTAAATAATTTGTCATATTTATTTAATTTAGAGAAGAAAAGGGGTAAGGTAAAGTATTTAATTTATTTAATTACATACTTTAGGAACCTTAGGCAGAAAATGAAATAATGATTAAATAAATTATTTAATCACTATTAATGAAATAGATGAATAAGTAGACAATTTTGATCATTGGAAGTGATCAAATTTGGATGTCTACATTTTGCCCCTCTTCGAAGTACCGTTAGAATAACCGTGCTTCGAAGAAAAGAAAGTGCAGATGACTCTATAGAGGAATTCACTAGAGGATGATGCCCCAGCTTGGGGAGGAGGACTTGAGCTGTCCAAATTAGCGGGAAATGGATGGAGATTATGGCTGAGAAAATAGATAAATGGGAAGGGTATGCCCCCTCGAGAGGGCGACGGGGGAAAAGAGAGGGGTCCCGGGTGACCTCTCGATAGGAAGAAACAGATGGGGGAAAGGATGAGAGATGAGAGGGGATATGAAAATGACAATGTAAAGTGATGAAACAAAAAAATGATGATAAGCGATGGGAGATAAAGGTGAGCACAAATGGATGCAAGGAAAAATGTGATGTTGCCCCAATCCAGGTACAAGCCAGGTTGGGCGGATGGTTGATGGAGTGTTGTTGATGAGGACATGATACATCTTGAAACAACACAAGGATTGGGAATGATACATCCTGATGAGGATGATGATGAGTGTTATTGACAAGGGAATGATACATCCCAAAACAACACAAGGATAGGGAATGATACATCCCACTGATGATGAGGATGAGGATGAGTGTTGTTGACGAGGGAATGATACATCCCAAAACAACACAAGGATAGGGAAGGATACATCCCGATGAGAGTGTTGTTGATGAGGGAAAGGTACATCCCAAAACAACACAAGGATAGAGAAGGATACATCCCAGAGATGATAATGATGATGATGATGATGAGGATGATGAGGATGATTGGATCAAGGCTTGTAGCAAGGCTAAAACCAAGAGTGTGATTAGATTATTTGAATGGATGAGGATGGGGGAGATATGCAAGATGATGGAATGGAGAATGAAATGCAATCCTAATGCAATTTGCCATCCATAGAGCACTGATTTTTGCTATAGCATAAGACACCAGGCATCAGGGTATGTAAACCAAGACGAATTAGTGTCTAATGCATAAAACAAGTACAACAAACAAGAAGGCTATCCCAACACCCCAAAGTCACGATGACTTTGGTCGGGCCAGGTATTGTAATAACCACAAGCACAAAAGGATGCCCTAGCATAACACAAGACCTCAGGGATCTTGGTGGGTACTACGTGGGACAACCAAGAAGACAAAAACAAAGAAATGAGCAAGATATGCCCCTATGTTTACTAGTCAAAGCACACCATGATATGATAGATCAAGGCGACCATGACAAGTGATGATAGGGAGCTCAAATGGGAAACAAAATGTCAAAAACATCAAAAGATCACAATCAAGTTTGAGACATCCTTTGCCATAGGATTAAAAGGATGGATGGGGTGGATGAGGTCTATTAGGAAGGATACATCCTGTTGAGACCGATGATGGATAGTAAATTAAAAGATCGACATGATGTAGGATACCAGAAACCGATTGGATCTTGTGATATAGATGACCGTTGTTTGATAAGCACTAGCTCAGATAGGGACATACTTGATGACACGACAAGACAACAGGATGACAAGACAACAGGACTAACACACCCTAAAGACCTAGGGGCTCGAGGGTTGATCAAAGATCAACCTTGCCTATGTGAAAGCGCAGAGCCCTCGTAGTTTGATAAGAGACCATGGATAAAAGCGGAAAGAGGAAAATGAAGACCTCGATGGAGGACAATGATCAGATGGAAAAAAATGCCCAGGGGGCGGACCAAATGATTGACCTTGTCTACGTGAAAGCGCAGGGGCCACGTAGCTCGACACAAGGCCAAAGATAGACGATGGAAGAGACAAGACAGACAAAAGATAGAACCCCAGGGGCGGATCAAACAACTGACCTTGCCTACATGAAAGCGCAGGGGCAACGTAGTTCAACAAGAGACCGATGACAAACAATGGATGATGAGATGACGAGGATAAATGGAAAAAAGGATGGAGTTGATATGATGAAACAAGATAGACTTGCAGGATTGGATAGGACGATGGTTGATATGTGTATGATATGTAGGATGTGAAGCTTAGGGATGGGATAGGTAATTCAGATCATTAGAATATGAATTTGAGAGGTGAGACGATGGATAGATGAGTGATGAAGATGTGAGAAAGATGTGGTAAATAGATAGGAGGGATGAATGACGATGTGAATGGCATTGGGTTGCATGCGGGTAGCCTAGAGCTAGTTACCAATGACAAGGGATAATAGAGGGAAATGGATGGATGGATAAGAAGATGCTAGGGTAGGTGGATAGATGACAGATAGATGAGTGATGAAGATTGGAAAGATGTGAGAAAGAGATAGGAATGATGATAGTGAAATATCAAGTCATTGGATTGCATGAGGGTAGCCTATAGCTAGAGACCAATGACAAGGGATTATGAGATGGAAGGAAAAGAAGATGCTAGGGTAGGTGGATAGATGACAGATAGATGAGTGATGAAGATTGGAAAGATGTGAGAAAGAGATAGGAATGATGATAGTGAAATATCAAGTTATTGGATTGCATGAGGGTAGCCTATAGCTAGAGACCAATGACAAGGGATTATGAGATGGAAGGAAAAGAAGATACTAGGATAGGTGGAAAGATGATGGGTAGATGAGTGATGAAGATTGGAAAGATGTGAGAAATAGATAGGAATGATGATAGTGAGGTATCAAGTCATTGGATTGCATGAGGGTAGCCTATAGCTAGACACCAATGACAAGGGATTACGAGATGGAAGGAAAATGGATGGATTGATAAAGATGGGGAGATAGAAAGATGCTAGGATATATGGATAGAAGGATAAGGATTTGGAAAGATGACATGGATTACTGGGTAGATAAATGGATGAGGAGATAAGGATGAAAAGATGGAAAAGGACTTGTGGATGGGTAGATAGGAAGATGAGGATAGGGAGATGGATTGGATGTTTAGATAGATGAATGGGGAGATAAGGATGAAAGGATGAAAAGGACTATGGGATGAGAGGATGGGGAGATGGAGAAGATTACTTGGTGGAATAGATGGACGATGTCTCCAAGGACCCAGTTGCAAATAAGGAGATGCCCCCACTCTATATGTGTCATGCATGACGAGGCAAGAGGGATAGCAAGATGGGTGGATAAGGGAGTGAGATGGGCAATGGAAGATAGATAGAGGTGGATAAGGAATATGATAGTGTATGGATGGGAATATATGCCAAGAGGTGTCCAAAGCATGTATATAGGTTTTCCCCTACATTTATCAAGATCACAAGGAAGAGGGAGGAAGTGGGATAAATGGGATAGGATGGATAGGATGCAGAAGATAGGTAGATGTAGGAGATGGAGGAAAGGAATGCGTAAGTGGATGTTGCCCCCAATCATGGAAGGAGACTAGATGGGGAATTTACGCATGATGCCTGTGTGCTAGGTTTTCATCATGGTACTTATCCAAGGCACTTGTTTGCCAAGTTTTCACCATTGGACGAATGATTTTCTCTTTACTATTTTTTTTTTCGTTTTTGGAGTATGATGTGGACGAAGATGGATAAAAATAGGGATATGGATATTCATATTTTAGAGGACAGTTGATAAGGATAGGGATGAAGGACTCACACATCAAGTTCCATATGAGGTAATAAGAGCCCATGTTTGAAGTGACTATTCGGATGTTGGTACAACCTTATTAGACTAGATGGTTTATGCAAGAGGATGGATTAAAGGAATTTGATGGGGGAGATAGAGAGGATAGTGGAGGGGGTGTTGGAAAGTGTATGGATGGAATGATGGAGTGGATTGGTGATGGGGGAAGGTGTTCAGGACCAACATGGGCACATGTGATGGTGGATGCGAAAAGATAGGTGGATGAATGGATGGAGAGTGTGATGATAATGGAGGCATTGGGATAGTGAATTTTGGGATGTAGGGACCCAAAACAGATTTAGGAGATTGAGGAGGTGAATGATTTTGTGGGGGAATAGCAACTTTGGATGTCATTAGGGACTTTTCATGTGAAGGTATGGCACCTTTTTTCTTTGGGATCCACATGGTTTTTATTTTTTCTTTGGTGGGCCTTTGTGGCCTCTTGGATTGATTTGGATTTGGGACTTGATTTTTCTGTTCTTCAACATGTCTTTTGAAGGGGACATGAGGAGCTTTAGATTCACGTGGATGTTTGGATTTATGCATTGTTGCTTTGGTATCCAAAGTTCTTTTAGTAGCAAGGGGATAGATGCGAGGAGATGGATGATGGGGAGCGATGGAGGTAGGAATTTGATGAGGAAGTGTGGATGGATAATGTGTAGGTATGTGCCTGTGTTGATCCTGATTAGGAGTTATGAAGGTAGGATTTTTATGCTATGTATGAGGGAGAGGGGGTGGATGAATAGGATAAGATGGAGGGGGTGATTTTGGGATATAAGGACCCAAAATAGACTGTGTATATGGAGGATGTGTGGGTTTTGATGGAGGGATATAAGAAACTATAGTAGATGAAGGATGAGCAATGATGGATGGAGGGACATAGGGACCCAAAATAGATTGAGAGGATGAGGGAGGAATATGGATGGTTGTTTGTAGGTAGTATGATGGAGGAGGGGGGATGGCGGCATATGTCTTTGTAGAATGATGGGAAGTACCTTTTGTGCCTTTAGAAGAGGATCGTTTAGGATGTACGAAGGTTGTACCAACATCTTTAGAGTGCAAGTTTTGGGAGACATATCTGTTGATGGTGTTTTTATGCACTTCACAACACAGGTAATGCATAGGTGCATTACCTCTCTTGAAAGACAATCTTCCACAATCAAATTGCAGAACACTATCCCAAGGTCTCTCGGATGTCAGGTCTTGACAGTGCTTGGAATATTTCAGTTGTTTATGTGATTTGCTGGAATCACAAGGTGGACTTACGAAAGAGTTACAAAGTGAGGAAGTTGGATCTGCAAATGGAGTTCTTAAGATGGGAAAGTTGCTGAGTGTTTGCTGCAGGTTCAAACAGCAGTCTAGAACTCTATTTCAACATCAGATTTAGCTTTACAATGTGCAATGAACCTTACCTAAGGTTACTTATTAAAAAAGGAAAAAGGGCAGGGAAGAGAAAAGGTTCTTGGATCTGAAACTACGAATGAACAGTGATCATGGAGGCTGCTACAGTAGACAAACTCCCTAAACTGGGTTTTGCTTGGCCAAGAGGATCCTACAGTTACACAAAACCAGTGCAATCTTCTAAGGACTGCAGATTTTTAGTTTGCATACACACATCATGAACATGCAAGTGAACTAGGTTGCAGCAATCAAATAAATAAGCCCAGGCTAACTTTACACAACAGCTTGCCATCAACAAGTGCCAAAAGTATGGGCTGGAAATTCATCAAATACTGTAACAACAATCACCATTACCACTTCCATTCAAGAAAATACAACTAAAACTAACTTGGAAGGTAGAACCATGCACACATAATGAGCAAACTCAAAAGTAACACCCATAGATCATGCAATGCTGCTTTCTATTGCTTCAGGATGTTTTTACAACAACTCTCCAACAACTACAAATGAGGGGGAGACCCCTATTTATAGCTTTCTAAAGCCCAAATGAATGGCCATGATTGATTTACGTCATGTGGATCAGATTCAATTACATTAGGGCCTCACCTACCCCACAATATTCAACAATTTAAAATAAACCTTTGTCTTTTCCCTATTCTGTCCTGTAGTAGCTAGTCACTGTAGCAGTTTTGTCTTCTAGCTGATTTCCTTTTTACTGTAGCTGAAACTGCTTAAAAGTTGCCTTCTTCTTGATGGACTTGCAGCATTCCTCATTGGATCAAATGGTTCTATCAATGGACCCATGGTAGGCTTCTTGAAACCAGAAATGAGAGGCTGAAATGTTGTTCTGGAAATGCTATTTTGAAACGGCCGCGAGAGCATGGAACTCCGGATGGTACTTCACGGATGCAAATTTGGAATTTGTAAAGCCAAGGGAGGATAAGACCCCATTTTAGCATTTGGGTCGAAGTCCGTTTTTGATTTTGAGGTGCGCTAGTATGTTCCGGAAATGTGAGTCCGGAATACTGTTTTGCATTTTCTATTTTGAAAACGGCCGCGAGAGCACGGAACTCCGGATTGCACTTCCCAGCTGCAAAATTGAAATTTGAAAGGTCAAGGCAAGAAACGACCCAATTTTACCATTTGGGTCGAAGTCCATTTTCAATTTTGAGGAGTTCTACTATGATCCGAAAACATGAGTCTGGAATGCTGTTTTGCATTTGCTGTTTTGAAAATGGCCGCGAGAGCACGGAACTCCAGATTGCACTTCCCGGTTGCAAAATTGAAATTTGAAAGGTTAAGACAAGAAACGACCCAATTTTACCATCTGGTTCGAAGTCCATTTTCAATTTTGAGGAGTTCTACTATGATCCGGAAACATGAGTCCGGAATGTCGTTTTGCATTTTCTGTTTTGAAAATGACCGCGAGAGCACGAAACTACGGATTGCATTTCCCGGCTGCAAAATTGAATTTTGAAAGGTCAAGACAAGAAACGACCCAATTTTACCATCTGGGTCGAAGTCCATTTTCAATTTTGAGGAGTTCTACTATGATCCGGAAACATGAGTCCGGAATGCCGTTTTGCATTTGCTGTTTTGAAAACGGCCGCGAGAGCACGGAACTCCGGATTGCACTTCCCAGCTGCAAAATTGAAATTTGAAAGGTCAAGACAAGAAACGACCCAATTTTACCATCTGGGTCAAAGTCCATTTTTAATTTTGAGGAGTTTTACTATGATCCGAAAACATGAGTCCGGAATGCCATTTTGCATTTTCTGTTTTGAAAACGGCCGCGAGAGCACGAAACTTCGGATTGCATTTCCCTACTGCAAAATTGAAATTTGAAAGGTCAAAACAAGAAATGACCCAATTTTACCATCTGGGTCGAAGTCCATTTTCAATTTTGAGGAGTTCTACTATGATCCGGAAACATGAGTCTGGAATGCCGTTTTGCATTTGCTGTTTTGAAAACGGCCGCGAGAGCACGGAACTCCGGATTGCACTTCCCAACTGCAAAATTGAAATTTGAAAGGTCAAGACAAGAAACGACCCAATTTTACCATCTGGGTCAAAGTCCATTTTCAATTTTGAGGAGTTCTACTATGATCTAGAAACATGAGTCCGGAATGCCGTTTTGCATTTTCTATTTTGAAAACGGCCGTGAGAGCACGAAACTCCAGATTGCATTTCCCGGCTGTAAAATTGAAATTTGAAAGGTCAAGACAAGAAACGACCCAATTTTACCATCTGGGTCAAAGTCCATTTTCAATTTTGAGGAGTTCTACTATGATCCGGAAACATGAGTCCGGAGTGCCGTTTTGCATTTTCTGTTTTGAAAACGGCCGCAAGAGCACGGAACTCCAGATTGCACTTCCCGGCTACAAAATTGAAATTTGAAAGGTCAAGACAAGAAACGACCCAATTTTACCATCTGGGTCAAAGTCCATTTTCAATTTTGAGGAGTTCTACTATGATTCGGAAATATGAGTCCAGAATGCCGTTTTAGGGAAGCTATTGCAGGGAAGCTGTTTCAGGGAAGCTGTTGCAGGGAAGCTGCTGCAGGGAAGCTGTTGCAGGAATGTTGTTTCAGGGAAGCTGCTGCAGGAATGCTGTTGCAGGGAAGCTGTTGTAGGGAATCTGTTTCAGGGAAGCTGTTGCAGGGAAGCTGTTGCAGGGAAGCTGTTTCAGGGAAGCTGTTGCAGGGAAGCTGTTTTGGAGTTTTCAAAACTTCCTAAAACTTAATAAAACCTTGTCAATTCACTTAGGCTCCACAGAAACATCCAAAATCTATAGGAAATCTATCCCCAAAGTCAAAGAATGAAGGAAAAAACGAATCAAGCGAGCGAGCGAGGGCGAAGCCCAAAAAAAAACCCAAGACTTAGCCATTTTTTATTTATGGGGCAAAATATGGTCAACCAAAAAAATGAGACTTTGAAGGGCACGTTGACCAACTAGGATAGCAAAATGAGGGGCACGCAAAATGAGACAAGAGCAAAGAAGTCCACCAGGAGCGAAAAAATAGGGTCCCTGCCTACGATGGGGGTGTGTGCAAAATATGCACAACAATATCAAAGACCATGTGTGCCTGGATGTTCTTTGACTTGGATGGGCTCTAAAGTACCTTGCTCATGAAGGCCTAAACCTTTTCCTTGATATTTCATTTTTTGTAGCATGTGAGTTATGGTAGGATGCTTGTTCTTTTGGAAACATGATGCGAGTGTGTTAGCAAGTGGAGGAGGGAAGGTGGTGCATATACGTTGTTTTGCTTCTGCAAGAAGACCACCATGGACGCATGTAATGTTACCAAGGTGATACAAAAGTGGCATTGGGATGGTAAGACTAGATGGCGATGAAGGATCATGTGATGGAGATGAGGGGATAGCAACATCAGGAGGAATGAGTGATAAGGGATCATGAGAGGAATTGGGGAGTATGATGGGATCTGGATTTATGGCAGTGGATGATAAGGGCTCATGAGATGGAGTGATTGGATCTTGAAGGCAAAGGGGATCATGGGATGGAGTGGAGGAGAGGGTATGATCTTGAGATGGGGTGGATGGGAGGATAGGATCATGACTTGGTTGAGGATATTGATCATGAGATGAAATGGATGGAGGACTATATTCTTGAGATGGAGTAGATGGGTTGGAGTGATCTTGATTTGGAGGAGGGGATATGCTTGTATGCTTTGGATCCATCTCTTGGCATGACTCATCTTGTGGGGGATGTATGATGATGGAAGAGTGTTGGAGGGACTCCTCAATTGGGGGAGAGAGGAGGATGGAGGATTCATGAAGGTCATTGGATTGAAGTTTGTGAATATTAGGACTAGGAGGAGGGGATTGGATGTCTTCAATGGATTCGGTGGATCTAGTAGTAGAATACAAGGATTCAATGGATTCGATGGGTTTGACTGGCTCAATTGTTTGGAATGTGGTAGGAATGGTGATGAGAGGGATAGGTGTAGGATGGAGGAGGGCCTCATCACTAGTGACAAGACATGATAGAGTGGGAGGGCATGGTGTCTCTTCTTGCATGAGTCCTTAGGAAACATTTGGAAGGGATGTAGGATTAGGTAGAATGATGGGAATGTATGGAGGATTAGGATTAGGGATTGGTGGATTAGGATTAGGCGTGGGGATGGGATTGGATGTAGGATTAGGAGGAGATGGAGGATAAGGATTAGATGAAGGGATGGAAATGGATGTAGGACTAGGAGGAGATGGAGGATTAGGATTAGATGAAGGGATGGGATTGGATGGAGGATTAGGAGTAAGAATTGGAGGATTATATGAGTGGATGTGTGGATGAGGATTAGGATTAAGAATTGGAGGATTAGATGTAGAACTAGGAGGAGATGGAGGATTATGGTTAGGGATTTGTGGATTAGGATTGGATGGAGGACTAGGAGGAGATGGAGGATTAGGATTAGATGAAGGGATGGAAATGGATGGAGGATTAGGATTAGATGAAGGGATGGAAATGGATGTAGGACTAGGAGGAGATGGAGGATTGGGATTAGATGAAGGGATGGAAATGGATGGAGGAATAGGATTAGATGAAGGGATGGAAATGGATGTAGGACTAGGAGGAGATGGAGGATTGGGATTAGATGAAGGGATGGGACTAGATGGAGTACTAGGAGTGGTTGGAGGAGATGTAGGATTATGATTAGATGGAGGATTAAGATATAATGCGGTGAAAGGGAGAGTGATGTAGGAAGATGTGGATGTTGGATTAGATTGGGATGGGGAGTGATAGTAGGAAGATGTAGATGAAGGATTAAAATGGGGAGATGTGGAATTAATGTAAGGGTATGGGGATGGGGTATTGTGATAGGAAGGTGTAGGTGTTGGATTAGGATGGGAAGATTGAGGTGGTGGACCACCATAGGAAGACATGTATGGTGGGTTGGCGTAGGAGGATATGGATGGTAGATTAGGATGAGAGGATTGAGTTGGTGGATTAGGATAGGAGGAATATTGGGATGGTAGATTGTGATAGGAAGGTGTAGGTGTTGGATTAGGATGAGAAGATTGGGATGTGGGATTGAGGTAGAGGTATTGGGATTGATGATGATGACGATAAGAGGAAGTGGATGTTGGATAGGATAGAGGTTGAAAGGGAGGACATGATGAATATGTCGATGGTGAGGATGTTGGATATCCCTTGTCAAGGGTAGCATAAGAACCATTATTAGATGTGGATGAAGGCATGGTGGGATAGTTCAAAGGAGTAGTTGGATTTTGGGAGGCGGTTGGAGAGAGCTTGCTAGCAATGATAGCGTCAAGGGAATCTATATAACAATCTTCATGATCAACAAGATTTTCGTTATCATCATCAACGGAGTTAGGATTCCCCTTGACTACTATTATTGGTCGTGTGAGAGGGGGATAAAGATTCATGATGGATATATATTAGAAGGAAAGAATAGATGATGGATAGAGAAGTAGGATGAATTGAAAGCTCATAATATGGGGATTGGATGAAAGCTCAGATTGGGATTGGATGAAAGCTCAGATTAGGATGATGGGATTAACGCTCAGATTAGGAATAAATTGGGGCTTAGATTGGGATTGGATCATAGGATATGATAGGATTGATTTGAAAACATGATCATGGGTTTTAACTAGAGGATGTAAGGTGTTGACAATCAGATTTTTGCCAAATTTGGCAGTTTTCAAAAATTGTCAAATTTTGCCATTTTAGGAAACTTCGTAGGCATACGTTTGAGAGTCCAGTTTTTTCCACAAAATACCCAATACTAAGATACGATGAATTGCCAACTAACATCAGAAATATGAGACATGCATTCAGAGTTCTTAACGAAACAGTTCGTCAAAAACTAGAAAATAGAAAAAAAATAAATGCTAATTTGTGATTTTGAGGGTCAAGATGAGAGTTTGAGGCTCTGAAAACGTGTCGAAGGAGGATCCAAGGGATTTAAAAGTTGGTTGGGAATCCAAATGCCAACTCCTAATGCAACCACTCGTAAAATTTCAACCAAAACGCACATCTGAGTCAAAAGTTATGGCCTCCGGAAGTTTCGGCATAAAAATCAAAAATTTCAAAAATGAAGTCTAGATGATTGGGATGGATGATTTGATGATAGATATGGACTCCAATGATGTTCTAAGAAGCACTTATGCAGTCTGGTCGATGAAACGTTGATTTTCAAAAAATGTTGACCGCTCAAAATAGGGAAACGACCGCTCGCAACGGGTAATCGGATATTCAGGTTGGATAGATAGATGGTCAAGAGGGGTGAACGGGGGCTTAGAATGGCCAAATAAAGGTTTGGATTGGTCAAATTAGTGTTTAGGATGATGGAATGGTCAAACAGAGGCTTCGGGGGTTCGAACGGGGGTTCAAAATGATCAAATGGGTGAAATTGGCCGTTTAGTAGGGCGTATTCGCACTTCTGCAGTAAAACTGCTAAAATAGAGGGCAAGGTCGCCCCTCTGTAATAAAAAGGCTGAAACAACAAAGGGCAGATTCGCCCCTCTACAGAGGGCAAGGTCGCCCCTCTACAGTGGAAAAGGCTGAAACAGCAAAGGGTAGATTCGCCCCTCCGCAGAAAATGGCTGAAACAGAGGGCAAGGTCGCCCCTCTGCAGTGGAAATTTGAACTTGGTTTGGATAAGGTATTTTGGCAAGGACTTAAAATGGTTTAATGATAGTTTGACTTACCAAAATTTACTGGTTCTTCATAGAAAGACACTTTGAACAAGCACAATCCTATGATTAGTGTTTAACGGGTATGGCTGACAAAGGTCTTACTCTAGGATGAACAAGGTTTCTAAGGAGTCCTCGATATACGCTCGATATGTGAGGCACAAACCGTGAACACCAGTCCATCACAAGCGTGAGTCGGGAGCCCCCGCGAGATACTGAAAGGCTCGGACCAACTCTTCACGTCTATCTAGGTATCACCCTAGCTTCGACGTTCCACCAATTACGACGCAACTGGATTGAGGTACAGCTTTGGCTCTCCCCCCTTTATATACCCCACCGGTACGCGTGGTTGGGATTGTCCCTTGGGGTGATGAAATCCCTAAGCAGGTCCCGCTAAGAAGATGACACTAATTGTTTCCAACGACCTCCTTCGGATCTGCACAACGTGCAAAGGAGGAAAGTGAAAACAAAATAATGCCCCCTTAGGGTAAAATAAGTAAAATAGACACAACAAACAACAAATATTACTTTCCCCTACTTATACTAAGTACATAGATAAAGTAGCAAGGAAAGACTTTTAAGAATCAGAATAAAAAGGAAGGTTCTGCAAGGAAATGTTAATTGTTTATCCCTTCCCTTTTGTGATTTTGCAGCAAAAATACACAAGATACCAGCAAGCAATCTGACTTCACTCATCAACAAATAGGATTAGCGGGTTAGACCACAAAATAGCAAAAGAAAGAGACAAAAACGAAGCTAAAATATCCCTTTTTACCTTCCCGAATGTGCTGTTAAGGGCAGATTCGCCCCTCTACAGTGAACAGTAAAAAAATAGCCTAAAGGGCAGATTCGCCCCTTTGCAGAAAATAGTCGAAGGGCAGGGTCGCCCCTCTACAAAAAACAGTCAGAAATAGAGGGAAAGGTCGCCCCTCTACAAAAAACAGTCGAAAACAGAGGGCAAGGTCACCCCTCTGCAGAAAACAGTCGGAAACAAAGGGCAAGGTCGCCCCTCTGCAGAAAATAGTCAGAAATAGCAAAGGGTAGGGTCGCCCCTCTACAGAAAATAGTCAGAAACAGAGGGCAAGGTCGCCCCTCTGTAGAAAACAGTCGAAAACAGAGGGCAAGGTCGCCCCTCTGTAGAAAACAGTCAGAAATAGCAAAGGGCAGGGTCGCCCCTCTACAGAAAACAGTCAGAAACAAAGGGCAAGGTCGCCCCTCTACAGAAAACAATCGGAAACAAAGGGCAAGGTCACCCTTCTGCGACATCCAGGAGGGCAAGTTCGCCCCTCTACGACTTGAATCTGCAAACAAGCTAACAACAGAAAACGTGAAAGAAAGAGACCCCTTTGTGGGTCCCACCGGGCGTGCCAGAAATGTGATCCTAATAAAATGTTGCTTCCTAAAATGTGAGATGTTAGATAAAACTAATAGTGCAATAAAGAGAAACAACAAGATAAAAGGGTACCTCAATAAGATTAGCCTAAGAAAAATGAACAACATAGAAGTAAGATGAACAAATTGATTGTTGTTATACCTTCATGTTGTTGTCTCTTCCCTTGGTTGGCCCTTTGATGCTTCAAGAATTTTGTGCTCCTTTGATGGCAATGGATTTAAATGGATGCGAGATGAATTGGTGATGCTAAATGCTATGGTAGATGAGAGCTTGAATGGCAATTTTGCAAGAGTTTTGTTGCAAAAGACTTGATGCCCCCTAAAATGGGAGAAATGAGGGGTATTTATAGGCTAAATTGAATTCTCTAGAGAATTCAACGGTTGGGATTGATCCAACAAAGATCAAGATGAAGGGCTATGGTGAGTTGAGGACTCACAAGCCCTCACATCTTGACATGTGGAGGGTGAGATGTCCTAGGGTGGAGTGATGTGGAGATGAGGTGGATCTTGGGGGATGAGAAGATTCCTTGGAGGAATAAAAGTGAATTAAAAATTCACAATGATTAGAAGAATCTAGTGGATAAGAGAGGGTCTCCAAAAAGCTGGAGATTTGTCACATGTGGGTGATGTGACAAGTCCAAGGTTCTAGAAGCCCTTGGCACATGTGAAGTGACAAGTCAAGGCTTCTAGAATCTTGCATGGGGGATGGGGAAGACCTTGGGAAGATAAAAGTGAATTAAAAATTCACATGGGGAAGAGGGGAACCTTGGTTGAATAAATGTGAATTAAAAATTCACATGGGGAAGGGAGTCCATACCAAAAATGGTAAGTGGGAAGGTTGACCAGAAAAGGTAAGCCAAATGTGGCTAATGATTCTGATTAAGGTTGTGCAAACACATGATTAAGGTAATTAATGAGAGATTAGAGGCAAGTGGGAGATTATGGAGGATGTGACACTTAATCTTGATTAAGTGGTGCACATCCTAATCACAGATTAATTAATTTAATCTGAATTAGGAGAGGGTTATGGAGAATGTGACAAAGAGAGAGAAAAAGGGGAATCAAAAATTGGTTTTAATTCAAATGGGTTAAAAGACTAAATTAAATAATTTGTCATATTTATTTAATTTAGAGAAGAAAAGGGGTAAGGTAAAGTATTTAATTTATTTAATTACATACTTTAGGGACCTTAGGCAGAAAATGAAATAATGATTAAATAAATTATTTAATCACTATTAATGAAATAGATGAATAGAGTAGATGATTTTGATCATTTGGAAGTGATCAAATTTGGATGTCTACACAAGTAATTTCAGAAAATAAAGTTTATACAACTTTTCATAAAAATAAAGCATTTATTAATCCTAAAGATAATTAATTGGCAAGGTAAAGGTGGCTGAAAAATATGAGGAAGAGTATTTAGTTCACTTATATTGATGAGGTTATTTTTACCTCATCATTTCCTCCCCTTCCTAAGCTTGAGTAGGTCCTCCTGCTCTTTGATGTGGCCCCCATCCTACATTTCCCCTATTTCCACTCTACTCTTCATATTTTGCACCAAGATCATACAAATTATTTGCTTCTATGTCAAAATCCTTAGGTTCCCTCAAAAAACTCTGATGAAGTGTAACCTTATTTTCTTATATATATTATGTAGGAGGTGGTGAAAGAAGCAGAGAAGGTTTATACCTCAGGCCAATCAATCAGTTTTTAATTTCTTTAGGATATCAGCTAGGGCTACAACTCTTCTATAGGACAATTTGATGTTAAGAGGTGAAATTACCTCTCTTTTCTTGAGATACATAGGAAGAGGGATATATCTTTCTTCACATGCATGCCATGCTCTCCCTATAATTTTTGGCCCTTGATCTTGAAAATGGTCAAATCATAGCTGAATATTATTGTTGTACTTACTTTGTATAACCTCTTTAAGCTTAATACCCAAGAACTCTGCTTTAAAAGCAAAAGGCTTCCTGTGAGGATGTATCATTTGTAGCCAAATAGTTTTCTTAGCCTGTAAATATTCCTTTGACCGTTCCCGCCACTAGATTTGATTGTACATGGTGGAAAGAAATGATCTCAATTGAACTTCACCAAAAAATAAATTGACATAATTTTTTTTATATCTTTCTATGAGCAAATTATGAACAAAAAATTCACATAACAAATCTTGCTAATCTGGAGTTGATTCTATAAATATTTTGACAAATTCCTTGTCATCGGGGTCGTGTGGCTGATTATTGTAGATTTTAAGTAATTTCCATCTCAGAATTTTTTCATTACGAGACATAGCATATAACCTAGATGGTCTTCTACAAGCCAACAATAACTCACCTATCTAACAAGCATCCTATTTAGCTCTATACACCATGTCAAATGATTCCTTTAATATAACCAACTCCTTCTTCAACCTAACATTGTCAATAGCCATCTTGTTTAGAAAGTAGCACCTCTCCATCCATTTCATTAGTAATGGAGGTATGTGTACCTAGAACCATTCTATTACAATTGGTTCGGTCTATGTTCCCTTAGATTCCATTATAGGTTTGGTGTCACTTTCCTGCAGATCCTATTCTAACTCAACAATTCTACTTACAAAAGCATTAAGTTCAATTTTATATTTGTTCCTTTCTTCCTTGAAAGCATAAAACATTTGCATGAAATTGTTTGTCAAACTTTTAACTTGTTCATCTTTTTTAGATATACAAGACACATAATTTTTGTCTTCATCATTCTTCAACTGAATTTGAAATTTTAAATGTTCAATGATCCTGTCTTTTTGTTTAATTTTTAGTTTGAAATTTACAATTTCTTGATCTCTTTTTCTTATAATTGCAATATGTGCCTCTATTTCTTCTTGATGTTGACTAATTTTATCCTCATTTCCTTGCAATTGACCTCTTAATTCAACAATTTCTATTTTCAATTTTTCTAATTCCACTCCTCTCCAATCAAATTCTTCATCCCCTGTGTTATTGAAAAAAGGTAGATTGGGGTTTCCATATTTACATTGTCCTCAACACTAAGTACATTCCCTTTTTCAGACACATCAAATGAACCTGGCTCAACAATTTTATCAATAAAGGAGGAAAAATATCCCACAATATCATCCTCAATATCTACAAAATGTGGCATTTTACCCCTTCCTCTTCTTGTTCTGTTGGAGATTATAGATTCTCTCATTCAACCCTAGGAGATTGACTAGCCTGCTGATCACTTTCCCTTATTTCCTCCTTGCTAGGCTGAGTATCGATTTCCACTGTTTGTGCTTTAGTCCTAGTTTTCTTCTTTTTAGGGGTAATTAATGTGTCATAAGACACAATTTCACTAGACTCAGTAGATAGTCATTTGATTCTTTGTAAAGGAGGATTTTTCTGTGAGGTGACTTTGGTTTGCTTCTTCCTCTTACGAGGAGGCTCTTCTTCTTCTTTGGAATGTACAATTTCTACATTTCTTGGTTGTCTTGGGGTTTTTGATACATTAGGTAAGGTTTCTGATATATTGTTACAGGGAGCTGTTGAGGTCTGGTGAGATTCAGGAGCACCTAAAGCTTCAAAGGAAGTTTCTCCTAGAGATTGAACTACTTGTTTTGATGAATCTCCCTCTTCAAGAGGTCTATCAGACTCCACATTTTCAAAATTTAGCAGAAATTTCTGCCATTTCTTCTTTGGTTTCTTATGAAAATGGTACTTGTAGATTAATTGAATAAGGCCATGGTGTTTGAGTGGCCCTATACCAATTTTATACTTTTCTATCATATTAGTAACTAAATCACACAAAAATGCAGGAACATTAACCCTAAGAGAAGAGTCTTCGGCGCCATGACACAAATGGGTTAGCAACCGAAAAGGGGGACCTACTACCTAGCTACTTGTCCTTCATAGGTAAAGTACTTAATTATCCAAGCTACGATAGTTCTCTAGGGTTCAAGAATGGACATTCTTTGGAAACCTTTGTTTTTTCTCTAGTGCTTATAGCAACAAAAGGTTGAGGTTCACCCTCTCTATGAAACAATTCTACCATCCTTTGATAAGTAATTTTTGTGGTTTCAATCAAATTAATTCCTCTATTCTCAAGACCAGAGAGATGGGAGATAATTTTTGGACTTACCCACAAACGCTTGCCATGTACCACAGTTTGCCCATTTGCAAAATTTTTTTGCAAATTCTTTTACTAGTTGCTCAGAATGTCCCTTAAAAACGTCTTGATAAATTCAAGCCACCCCAATTTTTGAAACAGACCTACAATGTTGCCCAATTCTAGCAATTTATCTATTGAGGCTAGTTTGGACTTCTTCTTAGCTCCTCCCATTCTTTTCTTCCTTTATTACTCTACTCAATTATGCGTAAATAGTTCAAAAATACTCGGTTTAAGCAACTGAATTGCAGAAGGAAGAGAATATAGTTTTGATACAACCGATGGAGGGAAGTAATTAATTGTCTTACTTGAGCTCTGCTATATAATCATGATAGTTGTGCATGGTAAAATGCGCAAGTTTTGTCATACTTCAAGCAATCACTCAATGGTGCAATTTACTAAATTAGGAAAGGAAAGGGCCCGTGCTAATTAATTAATATTTATTCAAACTTATTACCAACTTTAAACGAAAAGTGTACATACCTTACGTCTTTTCGTTAACTTGAACATCACTTACCTTTTGATGATGTAATAGGTTAGTTGTATAATTTGGTGAAGGTGGTGGTGGTTTTATTATGAGGTGGACATGACAACTAATTCATGACAGAGTTCATTATGACAAAAAGATTGACATAATAATTTCATTTATTATCAAAGGATATGATATTATAAGGTGAGATGGAAATGTAGGGCATGGATTCCAAGGTGATGACAAAAATTTGAATAATGGGCATGTGTAGAACTTTGGAAAAATCAAAGCATTGAAAAAGAAAAAGAATTTACAAAGTTCTGAAGCATCACTGGGAGATGTAGCCATAATGGAAAAAGTGAAGTGGAAAATTTTTGGAGCATCGGTGAGAGATGTCATTGGAATACAACAAAAAAAATTCTAGAGCATTGTTGAAAGATTCAATCGGAGCAGCAACCAAAAATTTCTAGAGCATTGTTGAAAGGTGCAGTCGGAGTAGCAACTGAACAAGTTCCAGAGCATCATCGAAAGATGCTGTTAGAAGGAAGGAACAAAAAAATTTTGGAGCATCGCTTAAGGATGTAGCCAAAATGCAGTAAGAAATTTTTTGGAGCATTGTTGGAAGATGCTGCTGGAAGAAGAAAGGAAAATGTACAACTTTGGATTTTGACTTTCCAGAGCATCATCGAGAGATCCACTAGAATGCAGGAGAAAAATGAGGAATGACACCAGCAAGTCATGCAAGTTCTGGAGCATATCAGCGATCGAGCCAACAATTTTTAGAACACCACAACAACTGAGCTAACAAGTTCTGAAGCACTACAACAAGATGCGCTGGAATTCTTTTTTGATGAAAAATGAAGTCCTGTGAAAATAGAAATGAAATTTAGCCAAGTCCAAAAGATGAAGAATTTAAAAGAAATGATTTGAAGGAAAAAAATTATACACATGCTCTCCTTTTATTCTTCTTCTTCTTCTTTTTAACACAGATATAGCAACAAAAATAAAAACTATATTGACTCTACAGTAGCAAAGTCAATTTATTGGATTTCTCCCTATATTTCTATCATATTTGTGAATTCTTCTTTATTGACTGGTTTATGGTAGATGCGTAATCGATGTCCATTGATCAGGAGGGTTTGGGTGTCACCATCAATGGTCTTTAGCTATACCACGCCATTTGAAAATACTTCAGAAATTTCATATGGATCGAGCCAATGAGTTCTAAGTTTTCCTTGGTGATATTTGTATCTAGAATTGAATAACAGGACCCAATCTCCATTATGGAACTCTCTCTCCTTAATATGCTTGTCATGCCAGACTTTGTGTTATTGTTGTACTAGTTAATTTTAATGAACGACATCCAAACGAAGCTCATCCAACTCACTAAGCTGCAAGACTCTCTCTACCTGGGCTCGTTTAAGATCTATACCTAACTCCATGGTTGTTCTCAAGGTTTGGAGTTCGAATTCAATGGGTAAGAGAGGCTTCTTCCCAAAGACCAACTCATATGGACTAAAACTGATGGTTGATTTCCATGTTGTTTTATAAGCCCAAACGGCTTCAGGTAATCTTCTAGCCCAGTCTTTTCTTCTTGATGACACTATTTTTGTTAAAAAAATTTCTAGCCCCCTCTTAGTGACTTCCACCTGACCGTTTTCCTGAGGATGATAGGGTGATGATTTCTTATGGCTAACCTAGAAATGGTCGGTGAAGGCTAATAGAACCTTAGACATGAACTAAGGACCCTGCTCTGTGACAATCGTCCTAGGAGCTCCAAACCTGAGGAAATTTTTATTATAGAGTAAATCAACTACCTGTTCCTCCCTAGCAACTCATAGAGCTTGAACTTCTGCCCACTTAGTCAGATAATCGGTGCAGACCATAATGTACTCTTTTCCTTGTGAAGTCGGGTCTATAGGATTGAAAAAATCCAATCCACATTTTTCAAATGGTTCAAGGACTACCTGGGATTGAAGGGGAATTTCATTAGATTTTGTTGGTCTCCCTACCCTCTGACATTCATCACAATGGTGAACATATTTCTTGACACCCCTATGCATAGAGGACCAGTAATATCCTACACCTAAGATCTTATGGGATGTTCTCTTCATAGAATAATGTCCTCCAAAAGGATCATCATGGCAAGTTCTTAGGATACTATAGGTTTCATTTTCCCTAACACATCATCGTAGAACCCTATCAGGCCCGCATCGAAATATGAACCCATTAATCCATTTGAAAGGGGTGCTTTCTCTTATAAGGCGTTTCTTTTGTTTAGATGTAAAATCAGGTGGTACTTCTAAGGTGGCCAAGTAGTTGGCAATATCAGAACACCAGGGAGTTTTAGTAGAGATGGAAAATAGATTCTCATCTAGAAACTCATACTGTACTGGAGCACAATCACCATCATCTTATTTAATTCGGGATAAGAAATTCACAGCTACATTGAATTTCCCTAGTTTTTCAACAATTGTCACATTAAATTCTTGGGGAAGTAGAAACCATCTGATTATCCTCCCATTAACTACAGGTTTTTTTATGAGTTATTTTATGGCTAAGTGATTTGTGTACACTGTTACTTTGTATCCTATAATGTAGTGTCCAAATTTCTTAATTGCATGCATTACAACTAAGAATTCCTTCTCCGTTGTATAATTCCTTTATGTTGGAGTCAAATTCTTACTGATGAAGTATATAGAATACTTTCCCCCACTCTCATCTTCTTGTCCTAACACTACTCTAATAGCATCATCAGATGCATCAACATAATATATGGAACAGTAAGTTCCAATTAGGTCCACGAAGGAAAGGAGCAGAGATGAGCTTCTCCTTGATGATTTTGAATCATGATTGACACTCAAGTGTCTAGATAAACTCTACATTCTTTTAGAGAAGAGAAAACATAGGAGCTGCAATTTTGTTGAAGTTTTCTATAAATCTTATGTAGTATCCAACATGCCCTAAGAAACTTCTAACATCAGTTTGGGTTTTTGGGGTGATCATTTGTTGTATAACTTCGATTTTCTTAGGATCAAATTTTATTTCATCAGTCGAGATGTGGTGTCCCAACACTATTACTTATTCTACCATTATCAAATATTTTTCATGGCTTAGGGACAAATGATGATCCTCACATCACTTCAACACTTTGTCTAGACTTTGAAGAGCTTCATCAAAATTTGAATCGTACACAATGAAGTCATCCATATACACTTCCACACACTCATTCACCGACTCAACAAATATAGCCAGGATAGCTCTCTAGAATGTTGTAGGAGCATTGCATAGCCCAAAAGGGAGAAATCGATATGCAAATGTTCCCCATGGACAAGTAAAAGTCATTTTATCCTAGTCTTCTGTTGCCACTTGTATCTGGTTGTAACCACTAAATCCATCCAAAAATGAGAAATATTTTCTCCTAGCCAAGTTATCCAGAACCTGGTCTACAAATGGTAGGGGAAAATAATCTTTGTGGGTTGCTTTGTTAAGTTCCCTATAGTCTACACATACTCTCCACTTCCCATTCTTTTTTGGAACCACAACCAAAGGTGAAACCCATTTACTATTACAAATGGGATAAATAAACCCCACTTGTAGGAGTTTCTCAATTTTGGTTTTAACGATATCTTTCAAGGAAGGATTGAGTCTTCATTGGGGTTGGTGAACAGGTCGAACATTCTCAGTGTAGATATGATGAGTGCACACACTTGGGTGTATTCCTCTCATATCTGTGTAGTCCCAAGAAAAAGCTTTAGATCTATTCACTAGGATATCAAACAATTTGTGTTCTTCCGACTCGGTCAACCAACTATTAATGTTCAATGTTTTTCCTGACAACATCATAATGGATTTAACATCCAGATGATTAGATGTGATAGTGTACATTGGTCTTGTCAAAGTGTTAAGGAGGTAGCTATGAGGTATGGTTCTATGAAGTTTGGCAATATATTCAAAGAAATGTTCTCTTTTTGGAATGATATTCGCTAGAGGACAAGGCAATCCCATGAAACTGGTATTATCAAATTTAGTGTGGCCTATGTTGATGGGTTGTCCTAAGATCTCTTCTACGTCCAACATCTCCTCATCACTTGAATCCATTGTAATATTTTCCATGTTGTTTTCTAATTCATCTTCTAATTCTTCACCATGCTATTTGATGACGACCATGGCCAGTGAAGCTAAATTTTTCTATCCGTTGGGACATTTTTGTTAATCAACCTAGACTTTATTATATTCAGCAGGCTTGGCAGGATGATACAAGAATAAATGTTTTCTATTTGGACCATGTGAAATGATCATTTCTCCCTCCCTACAGTCAATTTTAGCTGCAATCGTAGCCAACCATGGTCTTCCTAGGATTATACGGTAACTGTATTTTGGTGTAAGATACTGAATTACTTGAAAGTCCACTAGATATTCCCATCCATCGACCTTGACAGGAACATTCTCAAGGATACCCTTGGGAATGGCTATGGCTTGATTTGCCATCTATAAGACTGTAGTTGTGGGATGTAAATCAGTAAGCCCTAACTCTTCCATTACATCAACAGTCATTACGTTAATGGCTGCTCCCAAGTCTATTAATGCATGAGGTATTTCCACCTCATTGATTGTTACCGTTATCAGTGGACTACATGGATCATCGTATTTTGGAGCAGTAGTCTTTCTAGCCAAAAATTTAGCGAGATAACCATTTATGTGACCGATATTTATTTATTTTGGTTTCCTCCCTGGAGTTTTGATACACAATTATTTGATCAGTTGATTTAGCTCAGGAATCTCCTTAATGGATTCTAGCAAAGGAACCTCAATTTGCAACTATTTGATTTCTTGTCTCAACACAATTTCAGTGGACGAGAACATTTCCAGAGTATCTTTCATAGCGGTTGGTTTAAGTCGCTCCAGAAAATGCGCTTGGGTTTTGTCTTTGGGGGTGGAATTATTTAAAGACTCAGTTGGAGACTAACCATCCCCTCCCCAAGGTAGGTAGGAAGTTCTAGCTAAAGATGGTGTTCTTTTCTTGGATAGTTTCTGGGGATCGTTCTACAAATGTGGGAGTTGTTTTAGTGGCCTTAGCAGATTCCTTAATAGGCTTGTCCAATATCTCAACAATAGTCGGCGGATGAAGTGTTTTTCGAGATCTTAATTGCGGATTTCTACAATGTATAGCGTTAAGTCCAGTAACATTATCCCGTTTCATGGAATATACTGGGGTATTCTGACGATTATTCTTTGGGTTCAAAACAAGTTGTGCCAAAAGTTGTGGTTGATTAACTTGCTCATTTTGTTGAGTGTTTTGAGGAGCTGGTAAAAGATTTTTTTGTTGATTGGGAATCCTCCTGGGACCAGTATAAAACTAATTTTGAGGTTGATTCCATTGAGGAGCAAGATTTTGAGGATATCACTGATGTTGAGGCTGGTTGGGCCATTGAGGGTTTCCCCAAGACTAATTTGCCCAGTTAGGAGGTCCCCAAGGGTAAGTTCCCCAATTAGGTAGTGGTTGAGGTGGTGGTTGAGGCCAAGGTGTTGTCCATTGATTATTATTCCAGTTGTTCTGAGGTCTCTAGGTAGGGTTTAAATTTTGGCCATAGGAAAAATTCCCTCCAGTTCTTTGGTTTACAAAGTTAACTTCCTCCTCAATCGAAGATGTCTTTTTCTTATAATTATTGATGGCATTTAAAATCTCACACTGGTTAGTGGGATGGACCTTGTCACAAACCTAACAAACATCAATTTTGTCAACTTTGTCCAAAGGGAATATTCCATCTAACGTGGTATTTAACTGAACCAGGATGTCAGTTTTAAGGTTGGCTATCTCCTCACGTAGTTTTCCTATCTCATTGGAACCTTTAAAAAGAGTAGACTTTTTGATCCCTCCTCGAGTACGCGAGAAATTTTGACATAATTCAGTGATATCATCGAGTCCCAGTTGGGACACATCTCCTTTTCCCATTAAATACAGGCTCCTTCAAGCATCTTCGTCAAGACCTTGAAGAAATATGGCCTTTAAAATCTCCAGACTTATGGCTTCTCCGCCACATCATTTAGATAAGAAGACAAACCTATCTAGGTAGTCTTCTAGGCTCTCATCTTCATTCTGCCTTAGTTTGATCAACTCTTCCTATCGCTAACTCTACAGTAGCTCTGGTATTTATCCAGAAAGGCAGACTCCATGTCATCCCATGAGGTTATGGATCTTGAGGCTAATCCCATGAACCAATGCATTGTTGAGTCCTTCAAAATAGAGGGAAAAAGCTTTAGTTTTTGGTTATCATTCTTGTACTCATATGTCCGACATAAGACTTTAAAATCGAAGAGAAACTGGTCAGGGTCTTCAGAAGACACACCTCGAAAGGTTGGCAAGAAGGCTAGTGAAATAATTTTCATAGTCAGATCATCATCTACATCAATAGCAATAGGATAAGTGAATGTATGTGGTGGTGGTGGAGGAGGATCATTTCTATGGTCACCCATGATGTTGAAGGGTATTTTTTCCTCCTCAAAATTTTTCTTAAATGGGCGATGATCTGGGGTTTGCAGAGGAATATGCTCCTCTACAACTATATGTTCTCTTTCTGGGGTATACGGGAAGGTCTCAGGTTGATCCTGCTCGATCAATTCTTCAAAGAGTTCTTGAGCTGAGATTTCTTCTTCCCTACTTGTGGTTGGTACGTCATTTGGGGGGGTTTTTGGTATGAACATTTCGTGGGGGCCTCGTTTCTTGACCATGCAAAAAAGGAAGCTCGAGGACTATTTTTGTGCCCAAAAGAGGTATTCAAGGTATCTCCTACTAACACTTAGAAAAGGAAGGTCCCTAGAAATGGCACCAAAAAGTGATAGCATGTCGTTAGGTCCTATCTCTTTAGTTTGAAAAGTGCATCAACTATCAACCGGGTAGTGTTCAAGGCTGTATGCAATAGGAAACTCCTCAACTATCTCTCTCGAATTTTCTAAGTAATTGGGACAACTGAAATGAAACTTAAACGAGAAGGCCACTAAACTAGAAAGCTTGAAGTAACTAAACTAAAAAAGCAAGAAATTATTAGTCTAAAAATTACAAAAACTAAACTAGAAAGCATTGAAATGATTAAACTAATAAGCGTGTAAATTGTTGAAGAGGAAAAACATGTAAAGAAACTATGAAACATTTGACTAGCAATGGATAACAAACTTTACGATTAACATAAAACAACTTAACAAATTGAAACTAACAGTGAATGTAGGTGCTCCAGAACTTTAGTTAACATAATTAAAGATTACAGACTCACTACAACCTGCAGGATTAACTTTAAAGGAGCTCAACACATGAAAATAAACTTTACTCACACTTTATCATTTACAAAATAGAAACAACAGATTTGAAAGTGGAATACTTATCTATCTAATCTACAGTCCCTCAAGTGGCTAGCTCTTGGGTGCTCCTAAGCTTAGCTTAGGTCACATAAACTTTGTAACTCCAAGATTAATCCATTCAAAATGATTCCATTCACAATACTTAACAACTCAGAATGAGGCAGGAAAAACTTGCTTTATTCATATTGAAAGTGTAATTCAAAAACATAGTCTAGAAATTCATTACGACAACATAACGATATTTCTCTATTGTATATTACTTCTAAAAGTTACACACTTATAAAAAACTATTTAACAGAATCCTATAATTCAGTTGGTAGAGATTACCACTGAAAAAGTCTTTAACTAAATTTAACAAACTAATGGACTTGAGTCCATAACATAAAACATTAAAGAGGCTCAGAGTTGGCCATAAAGTCTTTCAACAAAAAATAACAAAACAACTACAAAAAATCGATCCACCATGCGTCCTAGAATTTTGACGCCTATTCTTCTGGTGCTTGTCTTCAACCACATGGAAGTCTACGTTGAATCCTCCTAGCTGAGCATGATGACAGATTATGCATGAAAACCTACACATTACTTTAGAAAATAAACTATTAAGTTAGCGTAGGTTAGCTTATTTCAAGTAATTTCAAAAAATAAATTTTGTACAACTTTTCACAAAAGGAAATCATTTATTAATCATAAAGACAATTAACTGGCAAGGTAAAGGTGGCTAGAAAATATGAGGAAGGGTATTTAGTTCACTTATGTTGATGAGGTTATTTTTACCTCATCATTTCCTCGCCTTCCTAAGCTTGAGCAGGTCCTCCTGCTCTTTGATGCGGCCCCTGTCCTCCATTTCCCCCGTTTCCACTCTACTCTTCATATTTTTCACTAAGATCATACAAATTATCCACTTCTCTATCAAAATCCTCAGGTTCCCTTAGAAAACCCTGATGAAGTCTAACCATTGCCTCCATCTTTCAAAATTTTGTTTACTCTGATCTGTGTTGATATGTAATGCAAGAGGTGGTGAAAGAAGTAGAGGAGGTCTATACCTCATGCCAATCCAATCAATTTTTAATTGATTTAGGCTATCAACCAAGGCTATAACTCTTCTATAGGACCATTTGATGTTAAGAGGTGAAATTACCTCTCTTTTCTTGAGATACATAGGAAGAGGGGTATATCTTTTTTATATGCATGCCATGCTCTCCCTACCAGTTTTGGCCCCTGATCTTGAAAATGGTCAAATCACAACCAAAGATTATTGTTGTACTTACTTTGTATAACCTCTTTAAGATTAATACTTAGGAACTCTGCTTTAAAAGAAAAAGGCTTCCTATGAGGATGTATCATTTGTAGCCAAATAGTTTTCTCAGCCTATAAATATTCCTTTGACTGTTCCTGCCATTGGATTTGATTGCGCATGGTGGATTCCTACCATTGGATCATGATGTTATGGATTCCTTTGACCGTTCCTGCCATTGGATTTGATTTGAATTATAGGATTATGTTAAATAGTTTTTGTATAAGTGTGTAATTGCGCATCATTTTGCAATTGTGTCGCTTTGGTAAAAAAACAATTGTGTCGCTATATGCAATTACACGTCGACATTTTTGTGCGATGCTAAACCTAAATTGCCTAGTTCATCGCTATCTACAATTGCATGTCGACATTTTTTGTAGGATGCTAAACCTAAATTGACTAGTTTGACGCTATAGTTCAATAGCGTGTTGGAATTTCAATACTGATGTTGGAACTAAATATGACACCACGATGATTTAGGAAAAAAATTATGCTGACAAAGGCATCACAATACAATGACACTATTGTTTCGCCAACTTTAAAGCCTAATAAATGCATAAAAAATATGAAAAATGAGAAAAATTTTGGATTATGTATTGGAGGTCCTACATCGGTTGGTCGTTGGTACTCTTGTACCCTATCCGCAAGGTGCTCGGGAAGCACTAGATCACAAAAATTAACACAATTTCTCTAAGGTGAATGTGCAAATGAATTGAAAATGACCCCTCAAGCTCTATTTATGCCTAAAAACTAGGGCTTTTGTGCTAATTTGAGGTGGGAAATGTTCAGGAGGTTAGAGCAAAAATTAACACAATTTCTCTAAGGTGAATGTGCAAATGAATTGAAAATGACCCCTCAAGCTCTATTTATGCCTAAAAACTAGGGTTTTTGTGCTAATTTGAGGTGGGAAATGGGATTTTTTAATCCTTTTAATTAATTTTTTGAGCTATGCAACTTATTTTTAGGCATTTTGTTAATGTTTCTGAGCTTTTTTTCACGTCCTGAAGTCTATTTTCTACACCTAAACCTATGCAGAACCTTTGTCACGATCTTGACTTGAAAAATTAAAATTTTCACTCGATCTCTCGAGAGGGAAGGGTACTAGCTTAATTCCTTTCACTGGGGCAATAGTGGGGCATCCAAAAAATCCTTCCGCTAGGGCAACAATGGGGCATTTAAAGAATCGAGAATTTTTAAATTTTTGATCTGAGCGGTAGTGAAAATCCGAAAAGCGTCAGTCTTTGAACCAATGTAACAGGTACCTCGCTTCAAAGAGGGGCAAAATCTAGACACTTAATCCTGATTGATATTACACATCTAAATTTGATTACTAACACCATTTTCATCCTAAATTCACTTCTTTTAGATTGTTTAATTAAATAATCTTCATTATTTAACGAAGTTCACAGTTTCCCCTATTAATCAAATGATCAATATTATTTGACTAATTCATCCCCTTTCACGCTAATTTTCATATTATTTAATTAGGTAATAAAAATTATTTAATTAAAATTGCTTATTTCTTCTCATTTAATTAAATAATCTTTATTATTTAGTTAAATGTCATTAAATCCCCTTTCATTAAATAAGTTAATTATTTAATGAAAATCCTAATTTCATCTATCTTGCACAATTAAAACATTGTTTTAATTATCTAAATGGCTAATTTCTCTCACCCTACCACTTGCTAGGGAATATTCCTCCATTTGAACTCCTCCAAAACGGAATATTCCTTTGTAACAAACTTCCTAACAACTTCCTAATTTTTAGGAAGTGTGCTTTGAATCAATGAGAGCCATTGATTAAATCATTGATCCTTGTCAAGTTGCATTCTCATCCATTGATAAGAATCCTTGATCCATGCCTTCTCTCATTGCTTCTTAGCCATTAATTGATCAAATCAATCTTGACCATTGATTCAACCATTTCTCCTATAAACACTCCACATTTCTATGAGAAATGGATCCACTTTCATTTAGAAAAACTAGACTATACTAAAATTTAGAGCCATCTCCATTAGCATTTTAGAATTTAGCATCATTTTAGCTTAGCTTTGTATCCATTTCAGCTTACATTTCATCCATTCTCATTAATCTTCATCAATGGAATTTGTTTAAAAGCTTGTTTCAACTAAGGGGTTGGGAAAGGGTTGACATTCCACATCAATGCAACACCAATCCCCCAATGGGATGAGGTTTGAGTCATTAGATTAGTTTCTTTTAAGAATTTCTTGTTTGTTTATTGTTGATGTGTTTTTTATGCACTTCTCAACACAAGTAATGCATAGGTGCATCACCTCTCTTGAAAGGCAATCTTCCACAATCAGATTGCATAACACTATCCCAAGGTCTCTAATGTCAGGTCTTGACAGTGCTTGGAATATCTCAGTTGTTTCATGTGATTTGCTGGAATCACAAGGCGATCTTACGTGAGTTAAGCTGGAAGGGGAATCGAATCTGTAAATGTTGTTTCCGATGTGGGGAAATTTTTGTACATTTTCTAATGGTTCAAATAGCAGTCTTGGACTCCATTTTGTTGTTGAATTTGGCTTTACAATGTGCAATGAACCTTAGCATAGGTTACTTATTAAATAAAAAAGGGGAAAGAGTAGGGAAGAGAGAGAGTTCCTGGACCTCCAACTACCGATGAACAATGATCATGGAGGTTTCTGTTGTGGATAGTTCTCTTAAAATAGAATTTCACTTAACCAAAAATTTCACAGTGTCATGAAACCTATGCTATCTCCTAAGGACTACAAATATATTTTATCATTCATTCACCACACATATGCATGAACAAAGATAAATTTTTAGAGAAAGCTTTAAAATCAAAGTCCAGACTAACTTTGGACAACCATCCACCAAAAACAAATGACCAAAAGTATGGACAAGAAAAGCATCAACACAACAAAAATTTCCACAATCAAGAACAACATTAATAAATCTACCAAAGTTGACTGAAAGGAAACTAGAACAAAAAATTAAATCTAACTAAATCTATAACTTATGGGAGAAGAATCATGAAACATGAGGAGAAATCCAGAAATGCACCAAAACCAATGTATTTCTATTGCAATTTCTATAGCATGTCTTTACAACAACTCAACTCTCTCTAAAATGAGAGGAGACCCTTATTTATAGTTCTCACAAAACAAAATGAATGGAAAAGATATAATCTCATTGTGTGGCCAAGATTCACTTTACACCAGGGTTTCACCTACCCCCAAATACATTACAATTTTAAAATAGATTTTGTCCATATCCCTATTTTGTCTTTTAGTGGCAGCACTGTAGCATTTTCGTCTTTTTGTTGATTGCTCTTTGCTGTAGCTATTCCTTTAGAAATTCTTCATCAATAACAGGGTTTCCTTCCTGCTTCTTCGAAGTTGCATACTCCATGAACCTCAAGATCACCAGTTGGAGCTTGTCGACCTCAACGATGTCATATTTCAACTTTTCGTAGCTCCATTCCTTAGAATTTTTAACGAGCTTTTTCTAGTCTTCCTCATACTTGGCAATGTGGTCTCTGAATAGTTCGGACTGGGCGAAAGCTCTGGCAGAAAAGCTTATTAAATCCACAGTAATCTCAGCTGACATCCCATCTTCCATCCTCTTCCAAAAGTGAGGCTTTATACTCTCTGGATTGATCCTGATAGTGGGCACTTCATACCTCGTCATCAACCTCAAGTATCAGAAAAATCCCCTCTAGCCTCCTTGGCCCATTCAATATCTGAAGTTACTCACTCAAGTACCTGTTCCAGTCTTTCCTTCCAGTGATTGAAGTCTCGCTTCCATACATCCATTAGCCAATGGTCATCGTCCTTGAAGGTGAATTCCTTTTCCCAAATCTCACTTGGCAACCTGAGGATGGCCTCGATCTTCGGATAAGCAGCCCCATAATTCTTTGGAAACTCAATGTAGATTCACCTCGTTCCTTCAAGAGACATTTTTACTTCCAAGAACTTGTTCATTGTTCGAACAACCAAATTGATACCCATATTTCCAATATCCAAGACCTGTTGGAACCAGTTCTCCGTGGTCTTGTCCAAGTTCTTTCTTTTCTCTAGCTTATTAATCTTCTTTTTTGACAGCAACTGTAGCGGGGCCAAGGATGTGGTGGGTTGTTCCTCCGAGGATGACAATTGTTGAATATAGGCTGTCAAAAGAGCCACCTATTCTTAAGCTCCTCCTTCAAAACCTTATGCTACTGAATGAGGTGCACCACTGTGGTGAACGATTCCTGGAGATGGTCAACCTTCTGCTCCCTGGTGGCTACTCCCAAGTCGATGGTGGAAATATTGTAGCTTATTCCTTGTTCTCCAACCACCGGTGTAGCTATTTGTACAGCCTTGGATCCAGAGGCATCTATCATTACCTTTGATATGATTCTAGGCCTCTTCTCTTTCTTGGTACTAATCTAAGCTCTAGCCAGTATTGCCTCCAGTCTTGTTTTTGGGTCCTTCGGAGTGGGAGTCTTCTTTTCTAGCTACCTCTCTAGCTAGTCGGGCATAGGGGACCCTTCCTTGGGTGATTCATGTTGATCTTTGTTGTCCTCCACTCTAAGTTCAATGACCTTGTCATTGAGTGCCTCCTGCTTTGTATCTTCCTTCTCCTCATCAGAATCTTGCATGAGAATTATGCGTTTGATAGGAGATTTGGTGGGTAGTTGTTTATCAGGGTGGTCCTCCCCTTCATCATCCTTTTTTTCCTCATCTTGGTCATGCCCACGTTCCTCAGCCTTATCCTCTTGTCTATCTTCATGGAAGGATGTTTCTTCATCATGCTCGGGGGTTTGATCATGTCTTTCCATAGGAGACTTACTACCCTCAGTCTCTAGAGCAACAACTCTTTCTTTAACCATAGGTTGTCTTTCAACCTCTTTGTCTTGAATTTCCTTGAGTTGCTTGGCCCATTCGACGTCAAGCTCCGAGTCAGCTATTTCTTGAATTATTTCCGTGCCCTGATCCTCAGTGTCATCACTAGATGACTCATAGGCTACCTCATCGATCACTCGATGTTCGTATATTGGGTGCTCATGATACTCAAATTCCTCTTCTTCCAACCTCTGAGCTGCCTCCAGTTGTTGTCATTCGATCTCATCAGAGATTTGCATTGTAGCCTTCCATAATAGGTGGCTTAGTAGGAGGAGGGGGAACTAGAGTGTTGACCATTTCCTGGGCAATTGCAGCTTGTACCATTGGATTTGGAAACATCCTCGAAGGTTCAAACGACACATTCTACATACATACTTGATGAAGGACTCAGGAAGAGCGAGGGAAAGTATCGTAGTAGTAGTGGTGATAGTCAGAAGAGGAAAGGAAGAAGATATGGAGGATGAGGAAATCAGCGAGGTTGTGGTGGAGGATGAATTGACTGATATGACTTGCAGGATAGGAGAATTTGAGGTGAGGTAAACAACAATGTTGACCGCAGGCAGAGAGGAAGCAACTATTGAGTGTTGGATAGGCAGAGTGGTAGCTATAGCAACGACAGTGGTAGAAAATGAAGCAGGTGGAGGTCTTGGCAGATCAACCTCCATCTCCTATCCCTCATGGAGTTGGTCTTTAGGTATTGCTGACATTTCAGTGACATTGTCGGTTCTTCTATGTTTTTTGGGAGGTTCATTCTCAGAGACCTTCCTAGCGTACACTTTTGGGTTGGGTTGCTACTCGTCAACCTCCTTTCTCTTCTTCAACCTGACAGATGGAGGGGACTTGGATGTTTCTCCAATTGTAGTAGTAGCTACCCCACCATCAGAACTACTAGGTTCACTTTCGAGCCCCTTGAATGTCAAAGTGACTCCCTGTTGCTTCATTCGAGTGACCTGCCCATCGATCCATGCCTTTGTTCGAGCCTCCACAGGCTTGGTAAGAATGTCGAGGTCATCAACCTCTTGCTCATTCCAATCAATTAAAGGCAATGGTAAATTTGCAATAACACTGTATCTTGGTTCAATCACTGTGCTCTCCTCTTCTTCAAGTTGATCTGGGACCGGAAATAGGTTCACCCTTTTCACAAAGTATGCAGTCATGCACATATAATGTTGTACCCGCACTTCAAGGTCATATTTGCAATTAGCCTAGAAATTCTCAACATGGTGGAGGTGGGCATACTCTTGTCCAAGTTCTTTCTTGATGTGGTCGTATGGGTCCATCTATGGTCTGGCCGTATGTGGCCTGAAGTGGTACTCAGCCAGGTCCTTCTCTGAATTGCCCGCGCATTGGGAAGTATGAATTTCACACATTCCCTGGCTGAGTGTGAGGGGATAAGGGGTCTCCTCCAGATGCTTACTACTTAGAATGTTGTGTATATGTCACAACTTCAAAGATAGTTCCAATAGTATAATCCGGTCATTAGGGTACCGAGGCAGCTTGTTCGGCCTTTCGGAGAATCCCTGGGCGTGAATGTAGGTGAACTTGGGAAACTAGATGAATAAGAAGGCGTAATGCTTGAGGAGGGCCCTAGCACTGTGAGAGAATCTTCTCTCAAAATCACCTCCAAGCAGTTGTATGATGTAGGCGATAAAGGCATCATTTACACTATAGTAATCCTTCTTAAAATTTTTGTATTGCAGCTAAGGGTACTTGTCATATGGTTTGAGCTCTCTTCCTGGCGTCTCATTGGGCACTGCGGATAATCCACTATAATACCGCTGATCGGAAAGTGAATATACCAAGTAGGAAGTGATATAGAATTTGGATGTCTTCTTTACATTAACGAATTGCTCATGAAAGCAATTACTAATTATCTCCCCCCAATAGAACGTGGTGTCCTCTCCAAAGAGAATTTGTTCAACGAAATACATCATCCATTCCTGGAAGAAGGTTGCAATAGGAAGGTCCATTATTATGCTCATTAGGGTAACCAGATTGTGGTAGTCCTCGAAGAAGTCAATTTGGTAGAGCTCTTGAGGAGCCTTGGCAGCACTGCCCCACCTCTCCTTCAACCAATACTGGTTGATCAGCTTCTTGCTTCTCAAAGGATCCTCATCCCACATCTCCTTGCATTCTTGAATAGTTGGGGTCTCCATGCTTTTGAAGACGAGTATGTGGAAGGTTTTGTTATCCCTAGACGAGACATATCAACCAAGATGTTTCCATATCTATCCATAATTTTCCTTGTTTCAAGTTGGTACGCCTCCCTGCAATCCATTACCAGTTCAAGGGCAATCAAGGCGGGAGGGAAACCCACAGCCTTAGCTAGTTCGTTGGTTTTGATTAGTCTTACATTATCAATCTTTGGCTCTATCTTGAATCTTTGTGTGAAATCATCAATATTGACTTGCCCAATATTGGTGTCTATGATATCCCTCCAACTAGTTTTGACTTTGGAGTGCAATGACACTCCCTAGAATTGGTACTTCATTTGATCTTTGTCCTTCTTGCCTCGAGGAGTTTTGGCAATTCTTTTCCCTTTGTCCTTGGCTGCCCAAGAGGCATCTGCACCAGATTCCATAAATCCTGCACAAAGAGACAAAAGTTAGCAACATTAAACATGAGGATGCAACCTCAGACAAACTCCTGCAAATCAAGGTTAGATCCACAATTTCCATTTAAGAAAAGTCTAATATTTGATAATAATAACACTAGAAGGCAAATGGGTGACTCGGGTCCGGACTTCCCTTGGAAGAATGTTGTTCGGAAGGGCAAACAAGGCAAGGTGCCCTAGATGAATTCTTCTAGTCTTGGATTTTCTTAACAAAGGGTTCATGTGGGAGAAGGTCAATTTTTAGCACGTGGGTCGAAATCCATTTTCAATTTGGAGGCCATTTGAGTCATCATTTAGGCGTTCGAGCCTGAGCTACCGAAAAGCTGTCAAGGGTTGGCTATTTGGAACAACTCTGGGCAAACGACATTTCGGGGGCTGGGTTCCGGAGTTTGGGCCATAGGGGTTGGGAAGCTGTTTAGGGATAGTCGTGTGGAACGGCGAAGCGTAGATGAAAGTACGAGATGGGCTTCACGGAGGTTCAAACCTAAGGTGGGTTCATCAGTTTGTCCAAAACTTCAGAGACGAATTGAGGTTCAGGGCCCGGTGTTTAGGAAGGCAGACAGGTTTGGCTATTTGGGATGACGAAAGCAAGATGGAGCTCTAGGGATGGAAGTCCGATGTCAGAGTCCGAGCAAGGTTTGGACTTATCATTTCCTTGTTTAAAACATGCAAAGTGAAAGGGCGATCGATATCTGAGAGTCGGGAAGATGTCCCGTGGTAGTTGCGTGGAATGGTGAATCGACGACGGCAGCCCGAGGATGGAAGTCCGAAGGCCGGGGTCTGAAGGCAACTCCAAAGTTTGATTTTTTACCAAGAGCCTTAGGCAGATTTCGCAAGCTCGAGGTCTAAAGGCCAGGAGGATGTAACAAAGCCGCCGCTTAGAAATGGTGAAACAGACAAGGAACTCTGGGGACGAAAGTCCAAAAGGAGCTTCGTCGTCGGAGTGATTTTTTAGCTAAGTTAATGTCGCGGCTAGAGAGAGTCTTGGGCCCGCAAGGTGTGGTCACCTGCCTTGAAGAACAACGATGGGATGCCATCATTCCAATTTTTGATTTGGACCTCCTATGAGATACTTTTTGATTTTCAAACTTGTGGGTTTTTAAGTTGAGGCACTACTCTACTAGATTCCTAGTCCTTTTCTCCTTATTACTCAGTTTTGATTCATGGAGCTTTAAAAAAAAAAACGACAGTCGAACGACGACCCTACCTCGGGGACCCGAAGAAGCAGAATGTTGAATCCTTGAAGAACAGTGAAGTTGAAGTTCGGGCGCGGAGGTGAAGATTGTTGGGGTCGCACTGTGCTCTTTAGTTTTTTCCTGACATGTGAAAATGACAGGTCGAAACCGTTTAAATAGCCCCTAAGTGAAATTAATACCCCTTAATGAATGTTGGTATGACGACCGTTAGGGTAGGTGAGTTTAAATTTCTAGGACAGCGGCGGGAGAACCAGAGCTCGAGAGTTGGGGGGACGTCGGAGGATAGTCATTGGAAAACTTGCCAAATAAAATCAAACGACACAAAGAATGTCAGGGTCCGATGTTTGGGAGGACAAAGGTTGATGGCTATCCACAACAACAAAGACCACAAGGAGACCCGAGAGGGGAATCCTGGGTGGTCGGGCCCAGGAGGTCAAAAAGGCGTGAGGGCACAACCATCAAGTTTTGACAAGTGATGCAAATGACCATCGAAGCACTGAGGTTTGAAGTCCGGGAGGACACCGAATTTCGGCCGTGTGGAACGATGAAGCCAAAAGGGAAACCCAGAAAGGGAAACCCAAAGGTTCAAGCCCAGAGGGTCCCATGGATGCCAAAAAGGCAAACTGACAGAGAAAACTTGAAAGGGCTTAAGACTTAGCAACTTTCTGAGGGGAAAAATATGGCCAACCTAAAATGAGACTTTGAAGAATGTGTTGACCATCAAGGACACAAAAATGGGGGCACACAAAATGAGGTGGTAGGAAAAAGGACCTGACAAGGTGAAAGGAAAAAGAGGGTCCCCGTTCCGAACGGGGCGTGTGTGCTATAGGCACAACAAATGGCGACTCCGCTGGGAGAACACCCTTTGCATTCTAAAGATAAATATTCATTCCAAACCCATGATCTTTGGTTCCGCACACCAAAGCCGATTTCCAAGGTTGAACTAAGAACAAGTTAAGGAAGGCGAGATTGAATTGTGCCACGACATTATCATGGCCGTGTGTGCATGGTGAGTTCATTTCCTTTCCTCAGAGATAGTATGGACAACTACTGATTGAGAAGGACAAGCTACGTAGTTTGCCTGACCCCAAAAGTAACTTGGACATTGCTCCGCTGCTGGTCAGGCATCCATAGCCCCGATGAAGTTCTCGTTGTGACCCCACGAACATAGTTCTACTGCTAGCCAAGCATCCATAGCCCTGATAGAGATATTCGTACACCCATACAGTTGGTTAGTTTCACGTTTTTTGTTCTTTCTCATTCGATATTGCTTTTGAATACTTTTCTTTTCTTTCTTCAACCATGTAAGTATTGAAGCTCACTATGGGTTTGGAAATCACAGTAGTCACTGGAGCAGACTTTAGATTTTTCACTTATCCAACCTTCTCAGTAATCACCATACGATTCTTCAGAAACTTTTAAAGTGTGTTTCTATGTGTTCCATGATAAACGCAGGAAATTCAAATGGGACACCATCCTAGATTAGTTTAGAGTTCGAGAGAGGAAACCAATGGTCCAGGCTTTCAAATATTAATAATAGGGAATGAAGGCTTATCTAGAGAACAAAGCAAGAGTGAGTAGTAAGACAATCCGTTCATCGAGCTAAGCATGGCCACCACAGTAGAACAAGGAGACTCTTCCAAGGTCAAAATAAAACTACCAGGAAATGAGCAAAACATGACAAAACAAGACAACAAAGCATGGAAACCTACCCTAACCTATGCACAGGTATCTACAAAGACAACTCTAAAAGAGCTCAGGCCTGGAAGTAATGCTTAAGGTTCTGCCCGTTGATAGGCAACGCGACATCCTCACCAGTTAAAGTTTTTAAACAAAAAGCATTATCCCTGAGAATTTTGGCAATCTAAAAGGGGCCAAGCCAAAGCTTTTCGAATTTGTTGTGTCCCCCTTTCTTTTCGTGGGCTTTGTCCCAATACAGGACTAGATCGGAAATGCAGAAGGCCTTGATTTTGGCTCGGTGGTCGAACCATCTTTTGACTACGCCCTAATGTTTGGCTAAATTTTCTATTGCATGGTCTCATACTTCTTCTAGGTGTAACAGCTTAGTGAGGCGAGCTTCTCTGTAGTCTCCTTCATAAAAATTGTTAATGAATAGGAGGGTAGGGATCTTCAAATGTATGGGGAAAATGGGCTCCAGGCCATAAATGAGGTGGTAGGGGGAATCTTCAAGGACAACCTTGTGATGGGTGCGGTCTACCCACAGGGAAAAACGAAGCTGGGTATGCCAGTCTTTGGGATTCATATCCAACAATTTTTTGATTACAGTGATCAAGTTCTTATTGGTGGATTTGGCAAGGCCATTGCCTTGGGGATAATAGTTGGAGAAGAATTTGAGTGCTATACCATAGTCAAAGGCCCAACCAGAAAATTTGAAAGAAGCAAAAGGAAGACCATTATCACATACCAATGCATAAGGACAACCAAAGCGATTTAAAATAAAACTTTCCAAAAAATTAGTTACTACTTCAGTTGTGCATTTCCTACATGCAATTGCTTCCTTCCATCTAGTAAAGTAATCAGAAGCGGTTAGAATGTACCTATGTTCAGCAGATGATGGAGGGCTTACCAGACCAATGAAGTCAAGACCCCATTAGGCGAACGACCTTACCTCCAAAATAGGTTGTAACGGGACAACAACATTCTTTTCTCGGGTGGTTGTAGTTTGGCATATGTGAAAAGCACGAATGTGACTATGGGCATCCTTGAAAACTGTAGGCCAATAGTATCCAACTCTTAATATTTGATGCATGGTAGACAAGCCGAAACTGTGACCAGTTTTGAACTTATCATGATTCCTCTTGTACAATATGGCCCCTTGCAACATGTAGCTACTGCTTTTCAGTCTAAGTGCACGCTTTTGGACTCCCTGCAAGTGAGGCAGACATTTACGATTCAACAAATAATACACTATGTCATCATACCATTCTCCTAGAGAGACACTCTCCAGCTAGTATTGTTGCATTGTAAGTTCAGGCCTAGCCTCAATAACTGCTTTTTCCATCATTCTGGCAAGTGTCTTCCCTTTTACCAATCTCATTGGTTGGATTTCCATATCATACTCCTGCAACAATGCGATCCATTTTTCCCTTCGTTCTCCCAGCTCGTTCTGCATGAGCAATGTCTTTACCATTGGGTCAGGAAGTATGGTGAACACTTTGTTGTGTAAGATATAATGTCTAAACTTCTTTACCCCTTTAACGAGGGAATAAGCTTGTTTTTCGATGTTGTGATAACGTAGCTCAACATATTTTGAAAGGGAACTCATGAAGGCAATCGGATGTTCGCTCCCCTCATCATCTTTCTGTGTCAGAACATTGGCACACGAATGGTATGAAGTGAATGAATAGATGTAGAAAGGCTTCATATAGTTGGGGTTGACCAGCACAGGTGCATCAATGATTGCCTTCTTGATTTCCCCAAAATCTTGCTTTGCTTTTGGGGTCCACTTGACCTTGGCATCCTGCTTCAGCATAGCATTGAGTGATTTGATGATTTTTGCGAAGCCCGTGATAAACTTATTGACAAAGTTAATCTTTCTGAAAAAAAAATTTCACTCCTTTTTGCTACTTGGCAGCTAAATCTTCATGATTGATTGGATACGCTCAGGGTTGATAGAGATTCCCTTCTCTGAGAGGACATGTCCAAGCAACTTTCCCTCGGTTACTTCGAAGATGCACTTTTTTGGATTAAGGGAGACCCCGAATTCTTGGCATCTCTGAAAGACTTTACATAGGTCAACGACATGATTACTCTATTGCTTTGAGAATATTGTTAAAGCATCCATGTAGATGATTATGCACTTGCCGATCAAGTCCTTAAAAGCAATATCCATGGCACGTTGGAAGGTGGTACCAATGTTGATGAGTCTGAATGACATTCATCTGTAAGCAAAATTTCCCCATTTTGTGGTGAACGCCATTATGTCTCGGTCTTCGTATTGCACCATGACTTGATTGTATCTCAAATACTCATCCAGGAAGGACACCATATAATCATCATTTACTATAGGCAACACTTCATCTAATGAGGGTACAAGATAGTTATCCTTCTCCGAGGCTCTGTTCAAATTGCGGAAGTCGATGCATAACCTGATTTCCCCATTTTTCTTTCTAACAGGAACCAAATTTTCCACCCATGTGGAATGTCTAACCAGGAAAATAATCCTAGCCGACAACAATTTTTGTACTTCTTTGTATATTACTGGTTCCAACAAAGCATTGACAAGGCATTGTCGCTGTCGAAATAGTCTCACATCCAGTTTGAGAGGGATGGTGTGGGTGATGATTGATGTATCATATGTTTTGAGATCCTCATAGCTCCAAGTGATGACATCGTGGTACTTTTGCAAAGCCTCAACTACACCTTTTATTTCCTTGGTTGTGCATACCTTGCCAATAAATACATCCTTTGCATTCCCAGTCGTTCTGAGGTTGTAGGTATCGCACTGGCTACTAATGGTGTCCTTCTTGGCCTACTGATCTTGATATTTGATCTAATCCAAGTCAAAGATTCATTCTAATTGGACCATCCCTCTCAAGATAGTGTTAGTCTTTAGGTTGATGACCCCCTCTATATCTAGGTCAGCTTCTTGAGGTTCAACCTCGTCTATTATCCGAGTAGCGAACACATCAGAACTAGTGATAAAATCCAAGATGTGTTTGTCATCATTGAACACTTGGAAATTGGCCACATTGTCCAGCATTGATGGGATGGAGGTGAGTTCCACAGTGAATCTTTTGAGACCAGATAAGGAAAACGGCCCCAACATGTTTGCCGCCTGGGCCAAAGCATTGACGATGTGATTTTGAGAGCAAGGGATCAACTGGATATTACGAGCGTCTAACCCTTCTATCAGATCCCATACCCTATGCCTATAATTGGTGAGTCTTCGGTCATAACAGGAGTAGAGCTTTCTAACTTGCTTTATGACCAACTTTGAATCCACAAAAACTTCCAACATTTTAACACCTTTCCTTAATGCCATAAGGAGTCCCAAGACCAAGGCCTCATATTCCGCTACATTGTTGGTGCAATAAAATTGAATCCTATGAGCAACAAAGTATGACTTACCTCTGGGACTGATTAGTTCAAAACCAACTCCAGCCCCATGGATCCATCAAAGCACAATGTCCAACATCCAAGAGAATTCTTGAATGCAGAATCAACAAACCCGACTTTCACCTTCGATGGGGCCCTCATTTCAGTAACCTTTTGGGGAGGGATAGGGGCGGAATGTGTCTGTTCTAGCGGTGCTGACCCAACTTCCTCCTTTGGAGTGATTTTTCTTTTAACATGTTTAATTAATGTTTAGCACAAAGAACACTCAATCTCCGAATGGGAAGCATTATGTACACTACACCAATTAGGCAACAAGAGTTCCTAAAAGTTCATTCGGGCTCCCAAACTAAGCTAGTCCTGTATGCATTTTTCCATGAAATCTTGGAAACCATCTAGCAATCTAGGATTACCATCCTCACACGAGTCTTCGTCATCTGACTCTATCAACAGTTTTGTGCTCTAAGAGGCATTGGCCAGATTGATAGGTGGGCTAGACAACACGAGGAAAACCTTGCTTGTCCCTTCTCCTTCGAGGCATTCTTGTTCATTTAGATATTACACTAGATAGTAATTCCCCAATTCTGTTTCAGCGAACAACACTTCATTTGTGTTGTTGTATTTCGTGGTCATGAATCTCATGCACGACTCCCGATCAATTCGAATCTAATTTGGCATCCCTTTTCATGGAAACCAAAAATGAGAATAGTCAGTTGCAATGTACCCATTTAACGCTCTTATGAAATCCATTCCTAGGATTATACCATATGTATCCGGGATATCAGCAACCTGGATGTCAATGGTTTTTTGAATTGTAGGATCAATAACTTGCATGGGTATTCTGTTAATCTCGCCCACTATGCTGATCTAGGTCTTATCAAGCTGCATTACCTTATGCCGGGAGGGAGTGGGAAATATTCCCAGTACCTTGCACACGCTCAGGGGCATGACATTGGCAAAAGCTCCTGAATCCAACAGGAAGTTATGGAGGTTCTTCCCAAACACACGGATGGTGGTCAGGAAGGGAGGAGTTTTGAATTTCCCTTGAAAAAATCCTCTGAAAACGTCAACTTGGGTGACTTGGCCTTTGTCCTTTTCGTTACCCCTTCTTTGGGTTAGTGTCTGATCAGTTCCTTTGTTGGATTGCTTATTTTTTTGCTGACTCGTAGGCGGGTCAACCTTCTTGTTAAAAATTTGTCTAACTACCGGCTCATTTTGTTGATCCTCGAAGGAAACCCTCTTAGCTGGAGTTTCTTGAGTCAACCCGACTGATGGAGTCCCATTTATCATTCTGAAAAGGCATTTCTTACGGCTGGCACCTTGAGTAGCTCAAAAGCAGACACACTTAGCTTAACCATTTTAAATTCCTCTCCGATATACTCCCCCATTTGCTCAACTTCTTGATCATAAGAAACATTTTGGGAGGAGCTAGTGGGCTGGCTTTGGTTATGGTTTTTGTTGAGGTACAACATGGGTACATGGGGAAATCTTGGGTTATTGCTCGCATTCGGATCAGGAGGGGTACTAAAATTATTAGGCGGAGTGGAGGTTGTAAAAGGACCTCCAACATTACCACCGACTTGTCTATTCCTGAGGTTGTACGAGGTAGTTCGCTGGTTAAACATTTGGACTTCATCTTCCCTAGGCTCTTCCTCATCCTTAGGACCATTGTCTACTGAATCAAAAAACTTAGCCAAAGGGCTTTTAGAACTTACCTCTTCTGCTTTATCGTCGCTACTTGTGTTGGCGCCTTCTTTCTCTAGCGTGTTGCACTTAGCCTTCGGGAAATGAGCTTGGTTGACCACCAACACAGAGGAATCATATGGTTTAGAGGGAATGATGTCTCTGCATCTCGAGTTATCGACCTCATTTTGGAGTTCAACCTAAAAAATTTCAGCAATTGTTTGCAACTCCAGACAATCCAATTCAGAATGTTGACCTTTTTCTTGTATATGGCACTAGACGGATAAAGCAACCTCGATCAAGTAAAATCCACTTGTAGTTTTGTCGTTGTTGCTGGGTTGGTCAAGGGGAGTGGGAACACCACCATTATTGGGCCTCGTGTTTCATGTTTGGTTTTGCCTCGAGAAAGGCCTTCTATCGAAGTTTTGTCCCGAATTATGATTCCTGTCATAATTTTGTCCGAACGATGTGCTGGCATCGCGATTGTCTCGGTTGTCACGGTTGAGGTTAGCTTGGATGGTTTTATGTGAAGATTGCAGCTGATTTTTTTGGTTCCTCAGATGTATCATCTCTGTGGACATTTTCTTAATCATCTCCGTGAGTTCATCAATTCGGTCCTTTTCCGTGTTGTTGGGCTGTGGAGTGGCATTATGGAGGAATACCGACTAAGCCACTGGCTGATTTTGGTGAGCGGGCAAAAATTCAAATGCTTGTAGATACATCGGTACTTGGGGTGGCTAAGGATGGACTTGCTACTACTGGGGCAACATATAGTGAGGAACCAGAGGTGCCTGATTCATTGGCTTCCTAGGATGCAAAACCATAGGTAGCTATGGTACCAGATTCATGAGGGGCGTCTGATGTTGCAAGGCTTGGGTAAGCCCTTGAATCTGCGTAGGATGTGCAATTTTTCCAAGAAATGGCAAGGGACTGGAGATATTCTGCCCCAAATCGATGCTAGCAATGATGGCTTTAGCATATGCATCCACTAACCTGGCAGGCGATGATCGCATCCTTTTTACCAGAGCTGAAGTAAGGTTGTCTAGTGCTAAAAAATAAAAAAGTAAAACATCAGCATCATTGAAAGCATACGAGGCTCACAACCGAGTGTATTCTTTGTGAAAACGGTCATTAAAGGAGCTGATTGGCTCATTGATCTCTCTTTGGACCGACATGAAATATCGGTACGACTCTGCAGGGCTGATCGGGGTCTTCAACTTCAACAGGAAAGCATTCTTCGGAAGGTCCCATGTGTTGATAGTTTCGACCGGCAAATTGGCGTACCAATAAAAGGACTCATCCCTTAAGGAGTAGGGAAAGAGCCAGCAAGCCACGTCCTCATATATGATCTGCATAGTCTTCAGGGCAATCTCAAAAATCTTGACATGCTCCTTAGCTATCCTCTGTGAATCCCGGGGATTGAACTTTGTGCAGAAACTCTCGGGATTCTTTGGCATGTCATGGTAGAGGTTGAAGGCCAAAGGAGATAGGTTATTACCCAACCATGCCATCGAAGGGAGTGGTGGAGGTGGCTACACTAGATTGACTTGACACTGTAAAGGGGCAACAACGGTTGATGAAACAACTCCCGAGAATGGGACTGCGTTGGGCTAGAAGGCAATGTCTAACCCTTGGGAAGCGACAGCCTAGATGACTATTTGGATTGGGTGAGTAGGGGAAAATGCTACCAAGGATGAAGGAGAAGATGGTGGTGAATGGATAGGAGAGAAGGATGATGGTGAAAGAGAAACGGGTTGGTCGGATGAGTGGAACGCTTCCCCTTTCTTAGCTCTCTTAGCTCGGGTAGGGGGTTGTAGCTCTTGAAAATATCCTTTGTTCACTGTAGACCTTAATATTCTATAAAACCTCTAAAGGGAGACATACCCAATTCGATCTAGCTTAGCCCTCACCAGGCCCTCCTTCTAGCGCCAGTTCTATTGATGTGTTTTTTATGCACTTCTCAACACAGGTAATGCATAGGTGCATCACCTCTCTTGAAAGACAATCTTCCACAATCAGATTGCAGAACACTATCCCAAGGTCTCTAATGTCAGGTCTTGACAGTGCTTGGAATATCTCAGTTGTTTCATGTGATTTGCTGGAATCACAAGGTAGCCTTAGGTGAGTTAAGCTGGAAGGGGAATCAAATCTACAAATGGTGTTTCCGATGTGGGGGAATTTCTATACGTTTGCTGCAAGTTCAAATAGTAGTCTTGAACTCCATTTTATCGTTGAATTTGGCTTTACAATGTGCAATGAACCTTAGCATAGGTTACTTATTAAATAAAAAAGGGGAAAGAGCAAGGAAGAGAGAGAGTTCCTAGACCTACAACTACCGATGAACAATGATCATGGAGGTTTCTGCTGTGGATAGTTCTCTTAAAATAGAATTTCACTTAACCATAAATTTCACAGTGTCATGAAACCTATGATATCTCCTAAAGAATGCAGATATATTTTATCATTCATTCACCACACATATGCATGAACAAAGATAAAGTTTTAGAGGCAGATTTAAAATCAAAGTCCAGACTAACTTTGCACAACCATCCACCAGCAACAAATGACCAAAAGTATGGACAAGAAAAGCATCAACACAACATAAATTTCCACAATCAAGAATAACATTACTAAATCTACCAAAGTTGACTGAAAGGAAACTAGAACAACAAAGTAAATCTAACTAGATCTCTAACTTATGGGAGAAGAATCATGAAACATGAGGAGAAGTCCAGAAATGCACCAAAACCAATGTATTTCTATTGCAATTTCTA
>CM021108.1:48892582-49000165 GCA_007115665.2 Sequoiadendron giganteum
AAATTCCTCTTCTTCCAACCTCTCAGCTGCCTCCTGTTGTTGTCGTTCAAGCTCACCAGAGATTTGCATTGTAGCCTCCATACTAGGTAGCTTAGTAGGAGGAGGGGGAACTGGAGTGTTGACCATTGCTTGGGCAACTGTAGCTTGTACCATTGGATTTGGAAACATCCCCGAAAGTTCAAACAACACATTCTGCATGTACTTGACGAAGGAATCAGGAAGAGCAAGGCCAGGTATAGCATTAGTAGTGGCGACAGTCAGAAGAGGAAAGGAAGGAGACATGGAGGATGAGGAAATCGGCGAGGTTTTGGTGGAGGATGAATCCACCGATATGACCTGCACGTCGGGAGAATTTGAGGTGAGGTGAACAATAATGTCCACCGTAGGCGGAGAGGAAGCAACTATTGCATGTTGGATAGGCAGAGTGGTAGCAATAACAACGACATTGGTAGCAAATGAAGCTGGTGGAGGTCTTGGTGGATTAGCCTCCATCTCCTCTCCCTCACGGAGTGGATCTTCAGGTATTACCAACATTTTAGTGATGCTGCTCATTCTTCTATGTTTTTTGGGAGGTTCACTCTTCGAGACCTTCCTAGCATACACTTTTTGGTTCGGTTGCTGCTCGTCAACCTCCTTTCTCTTCTTCGACCTAACAAATGAAGGGTACTTGGATGTTTCTCCAGTTGTAGTAGCAACTACCCCACCATCAGAACTACTAGGTTCACTTTTGAGCCCCTTGAATGTCAAGGTGACTCCCTATTGCTTCAGTCGAGCGATCTGCCCATCGATCCATGCCTGTGTTCAAGCCTCAATGGGCTTGGTAAGAATTTCGAGGTCATCAAACTCTTGCTCGTTCCAATCAGTTAAAGGCAATGGTAAATTTGCAATAGCACTGTATCTTGGGTTGATCACTATGCTCTCCTCTTTTTCAAGTTGATCTGGGACCAGAAACAGGTTCACCCTTTTCAAGAAGTATGTGGTCATACGCATATAATGTCGTACCCGCACTTCAAGGTCATCTTTGTAATTAGCCTAGAAATCCTCGACATGGTGGAGGTGGGCATACTCTTGTTCAAAGTTCTTTCCTGATGTGGTTGTATGGGTCCATCTGTGGTATGGCTGTATGTGCCTTGAAGTGGTACTCAGCCAGGTCCTTCTCTGAATTGCCTGCGCATTGGGAAGTATGAATTTCATACATTCCCTGGCCGAGTGTGAGGGGATAAGGGGTCCCTGCCAGATGCTTACTGCTTAGAATGTTGTGTATATGTCATAGCTAGCAAGATACTTCCAATAGTATAATCTGGTCATTAGGGTACTGGGGCAACTTGTTCGAACTTTCGAAGAATCTTTGGGCGCGAATGTAGGTGAACTTGGAAAACTGGATGAATAAGAAGGCATAATGCTTGAGGAGGGCCCTAGCACTGTGAGAGACTCTTCTCTCAAAATCACCTCCAAGCAGTCGATTGAGGTAGGTGATAAAGGCATCGTTTGCCCTACAGTAATCCTTCTTGAAATTTATGTACTGCAGCTGAGGGTACTTGTCATATGGTTTGAGCTCTCTTCTTGGCGTCTCATTGGGCACTACAGATAATCCACTATAATACCACTGATCGGCGAGCAAATATACCAAGTAGGATGAAATGCAAAATTTGGATGTCTTCTTTACATTAACAAATCGCTCATGGAAGCAATTATAGATTATCTCCTCGCAATAGAATGCGATGTCCTCTCCACAGAGAATTTGTTCAACGAAATACATCATCCATTCCTAGAAGAAGGCTACAACAGGAAGGCCCATTATTCTGCTCAATAGGGTAACCAGATCATGGTAGTCCTTGAAGAAGTCACTGTGGTAGAGCTCCTAAGGAACCTTGGCAGCACTACCCCGCCTCTCCTTCAACCAATACTAGTTGATCAGCTTCTTGCATCTCAAAGGATCCTCATCCCACATCGCCTTGCATTCTTGAATAGTTGGGGTCTCCATGCTTTCAAAGACGGGTATGTGGAAGGTTTTTGTTATCCCTAGAGGGGACATATCAGCCAAGATGTTGCCATCTTTGTCCATAATTGTCCTTGTTTCAAGTTGGTATGCCTCCCTGCAAGCCATTACCAGTTCGGGAGCAATCAAGGTGGGAGGGAAACCCGTAGCCTTAGCTAGTCCGTTGCTTTTGATTTGTCTTCCATTATCAGTCTTTGGCTGTATCCTGACTCTTTGTGTGAAATCATCAATATCGATGTGCCCGATATTGGTGTATGTTATATCCCTCCAAGTAGTTGTGACTTTGGAGTGCAATGACACTCCCTGGAATTGGTATTTCATTTGATCTTTGTCCTCCTTGCCTCGAGGAGTTTTGGCAGTTCTTTTCCCTTTGTCCTTGGTTGCCCCAGAGGCTTCTGCACCAGACTCCATAAATCCTGAATAGAGAGACATGAGTTAGCAACATTAAACATGAGGATGCAGCCTTGGACAAACTCCTGCAAATCAAGGTTAGATCCACAATTTCCATTTAAGAAAAGTCTAACACTTGATAAAAATGGAAGGCAAACGGGTGAACCAGGCCCTAGGGGCCAGACTTCCCTTGCAGAATGTTGTTTGGAAGGGTAAATAAGGCAAGGCGCCCCAAATGACTTCTCCCGATCTTGGGTTTTCTTAACAAAGGGTTCATGTGGGAGAAGGACAATTTTAAGCACGTGGGTCGAAATCCATTTTCAATTTGCAGGCCATTTGAGTCATCATTTAGGTGTTCGGGCCTGAGTTGTAGGAAAGTTGTCAAGGGTCAGCTATTTGGAACAGCATTGGGCAAACGGAATTCCAGGGGCTGGGTTTTGGAGTTTGGGCCGTAGGGGTTGGTAAGCTATTTAGGAATAGCCGTGTGGAATGACGAAGCACAAACGAAAGTCCGGGATGGGCTTCTCAGAGGTTTAGATCTGAGGTGGGTTCATCAGTTTGTCCAAAACTTCAGAGGCGAATCAAGGTTCAGGGCCCGGTGTCTAGGAAGGTGGAAAGGTTTGGCCATTTGGGATGGTGGAAGCAAGACGAAGATTCAGAGATGAAAGTCTGGATGATGGAGTCCGAGTGAGGTTTGGACTTATCATTTCTTTGTTTAAAACATGCAGAGCGAAAGGGTGATCGGGGTCCGAGAGTCGGGAAGATGTCCCGCGATGACTACGTGGAATGACAAATTGACGACGGCGACCCGAGGATGGAAGTCCGAAGGCCGAGGTCCGAAGGAAACTCTGAAGTTTGATATTTTACCAAGAGTCTCAAGTGAATTTCGTAAGCCCGGGCTCCAAAGGCCGGGAGGACGTAACGAAGCCACCACTTAGAAATGGTGAAACAGACAGGGAACTCTGGGGATGAAAGTCTGGAAAGAGCTTCACCATCAAAGTGATTTTTTTAGCTAAGTTAATGCCACGACCGGAGAGAGGCTCGGGCCCGAAAGGTGTGGTCGCCTGCCTCGAAGAACAACAATGAGACGACATCATTCTGATTTTTTATTTGGACCTCCTATGGGATACTTCTCGATTTTCAAACTTGTGGGCTTTTAAGTTGAGGTGCTATTCTACTAGATTCCTAGTCCTTTTCTCCTTATTACTTAGTTTTGATTCATGGAGCTTTAGAAAAAGGAAACGACAGTCCAATGATGACCCTACCTCGGGGGCTCGAAGAAGAAGAATGTCGAATTCCTGAAGAACGAAAAAGTTGAAGTTCGAGCGCGGAGGCAGAGATTGCTGGGGTCACACTGTGCTCTTTAGTTCTTCCTGACATGCGAAAATGACAGATCAAAACCATTTAAATAGCCCCTAAATGGATTTAATACCCCTTAATGAATGCTAGTATGATGATGGTTGGGGTAGGTGAGTTTAAATTTCCAGGACGGCAGCAGGAGAACTAGAGCCCGAGAGTTGGGGGGACGTCAAAGGATAGCCGTTGGAAAACCTGCCAAGTAAAATCAAATGGCAGAGAGAACATTGAGGTTCGATGTCTGGGAGAATGAAGGTTGACGACCGTCCACAACAATAAAGACCACAAGGAGACCTAAGAGGGGAATCCCAGGCGGTCTGGCCGGGGAGGCCAGAAAGATGCGAGGGCATAGCCGTCACGTTTTGATAAGTGATGCAGATGACCATCAAAGCGTCGAGGTCCGAAGGTCGAGAGGATGCCAACCGACAGCCGTGTGGAATGGTGAAGCCAAAAGGGAAACTCGAGAGGGGAAACTCAAAGTTTCGGGCCTGGAGGGTTCCACGGACGCCAGAAAGGCAAACTGATAGAGAAAACCCGAAAGGGCATAAGACTTAGCAACTTTCTAAGGGGAAAAATATGGCCAACCTAAAATGAGACTTTGAAGAACATGTTGACCATCAAGGACACCAAAATGGGGGCGCACAAAATGAGGCGGTAGCAAAAAGGACTCAACAAGGCGAAAGGGAAAAGAGGGTCCGCGTTCCGAATGGAGCGTGCGTGCTATAGGCACAACATTTATGTTCAATGGATTCTTTATTTGATGTTTTCAAGTATTTCATTGGGAGTTTGACTTAACTAGCTAAATATTGGTTTATTTAGTGTGGATCTTGTAGGTTTAGCTTAGGTTATGATCATGCTCACAAGCTTAAGTCAAATATGATGGAATCTATGTAACTTGATAGCTAACATGTGGGTTCCAAATTTGTGCTTGTTAAATTACATTTCATTTAATCAATATTCATAATGAGTTAATTGATTTTACTCACAATTTTTTGTCATATAACTAAACAAGATGCATGATTTTAATTGTTGAATTCAATATGCATATGGGTGAGTGCATGATCATGAAAGGCCAAATAGTAGCAATAGGAAAAAAGCATCTTAGCTAAAATTCTCAATTGAATATTTAACTTTTTGTATGGATAAGATGAAAATTTGATTTTGGTTTGGTAATACCAAAACAAAATGGATATCCATTAGTAATGAACATCTATTAATTTAGAGAAGTAATGGAGCTTTCTTCTGTTGGTTCGAAATTTTTTCAAACTTCTGCAAAGGTGAGAAATTTTGGTTCTTCCCCTGGTGGTAATGGTGGTAGGTATGAGGTTGTTGTTGCCAATGGTGTGGAACTGTCAGCTTGCAGTGGTACCGTTGGTAATGATGGTGGGTCCTCCTTTCTGTCTTTTGTACCGAACTCTTTGGGTTTTGGTGACGGTCATCATTCCAAGCCTTTTGTGAGGGCCATTCCAAGTCCTCATAATGTGAGCTTGTCCTCTTCTCCGCATCTGGAGACACCTGGGAATGTTGCTACTAGAGAAGGATATGGGCATGTGGGGGTCTTTTCAAATGGACCAAGTTGGTCTAGTCTTCTGGGAGCTAATCCCAAAGGGAAGAGTACCTCAGAGCCGGTTAGCTTTCTGGCGAATCCGATTACTAGGGAATAATCGATGTTTATTCCTGACTGCATCATTGATAAATGCTTGGATTCTATGGACTTATCTTTGGTGGAAAAGTTTATGGGTCCTCGCCCAAATGTTGAGCTGGTTCGCAATCTTGTTTCCAAGAGATGGTAGACGAAAGGCTAGGTGGAGGTGGAGACAATGGCTAAGGTATTTTTTTCATTCTCCTTTACTTGTGATGAGGACATCGTCAGTGTTCTTACAGGTGGGCCATGGATTATTGGTAATTCATCACTAGTTCTTAAGAAGTGGGAGGTGGGTTTTAATCCCAGTTCTTGTTCTTTTTCCTCTGCCCCTGTTTGGGTTAGACTCCCAACTCCACCTTTGGAGTTCTTGGATGAACAAGTGTTTGTTGGTATTGCTAACATGTTTGGAAAACTTCTCTGCATTGATCAAATGACATCCTCTCGGAAGAGGTTAGTTTATGCATGTTTCTATGTAATAGTGGACCAATTTGTGGATCTTCCTGAGAAGGTGTTGATTAATTCCAAGCTGGGTGGTTGGAGTCAAGCGATTGAATATGAATCTATTCCCTTTGTTTGTTTTCACTGCAAAAAGGCTATTCATTGGGCCAAGAAATGCCCTTCCAAGCTGTCCAAACTTGTTCAGGCCCAACCTCTTATGGAATGGAAGGAGAAGCAAAAATATTTTGAGGGAATTTGCATGGAGAAGGAAGGCGAAGCCTAGCATAAACTTATCTCAGGCAAGATGGATAAGGAAAACTCTATAAGGAGGTGGGTGTCTTAGGGGGTGAGATTTTTGGTGTGGTTTCTCCTCAAGAAGATTGGGTCCCTTCAAGGGATGTTCAGGTGGTGGAAGAAGGGGAAATGGTTTTTGTTGAGAATATTTTTCTCTCTACTGAAGCAGAGGTCTCCAAAAATTCTAGAGGTTGTGGGAAAGGAGTTGAAGTCTTCGATGTTGAAGGAGCTGTCAGAGGCTATGGTATCTCCTATTCCTTCTAATATGGGGATGGAAGGTAAAGAGTTGGACTTGAAGGAGCCTCCTGGGGCGGCTGTATCTCTTATTATTTCAAATATGGTGCTCACCTCTTCTGTCAATGGGAATGAGTTGGGGGGTTTTCTGTAGGTTAAGGAGCCTCCTTTTTCTTTGATCAAAACTAGAAATAGGAAGAAGAACCCCTTTCATCAAGGGGTTGCTACCAAGAATCGCCTAAAAAGTGACTATGGTTCAGAGCCAAGGGCCAGGGGGAGACCCACTTTGCAACAGAACAGGGAGAAAGAAAGCAAAGTTGATATTGCCGATGGTTCCTAGAAAATGTTGTTCGAGATGTGTCATAAGGGAGCATCTAAAAATCCCCCATGAATATTCTCTCATGAAATAGGGTTGAATAACCCTCATAAGAAGATCTCCTTGCCAACTTGGTAAGGGATCACAAACCGGATGCGATTTTGATTCAAGAAACTAAAATGCCTATTGAAAAGCTAGAGTGTCTAAAGAAAAGGTTCTTTAAGGAGTGTGGCCTCCATGGTTTTGATGCAGACGAAGCTTCAAGGGGTGTGGCCACTTTCTAGAATATGAAAGTTATGGTTGGAAAGGCCATCTTTGGGGTCCCTAACCATATTGCTACTTCCTTTCACCATGTTAGGAATGATTTTTCTTATGTTACTTTGAATATATATGCTCCTAATGTCAAGAGTGCTCATAAGAGGTTCTGGGGGAACTTGAGCTCCTTCAAAGCCGATATCCCCTCTAAGCATTGGCTTTTCATGGGTGATTTTAATACTCCCCTAAGCAGTGTTGATAATTTGGGTGGTTCTCAGGTTGATGATGAGAGTAGATTTGATTTGATGTCTTTTGTTAATGACAATGCCTTGTTTGATGTTGATCTATGTGGTGCGTCCTATACTTGGTCAAATCAAAGGATTGGTAATGCACTAATTCAGGTTAAGTTGGACAGGGCCCTCCTTTCGTTTGAGTGTCTGGTTCATTTTGCTTGCTCCCTTTCAACTCTCACAAGTTTGGGGTTGGACCACTTCCCCATTTATTTTTCAGTTGAGGTGGTGGGTCGTAGGCATTCTTTCCCCTTCAATTTGAGAAAATGTGGATGTCTCATCTAGAGTTTAAAGTTAACCTTGCTTCTTGGTGGGATATTCAGGTTGATGGGTCGGCTATGTACAAAATAGCTAAGAAAAGTGGCTACGATGAAGGCTAATGTGAGGAATTAGAATAAGGCTTCCTTTGGTCACATTTTCTAGGAGAAATCTCGTATCAAGGTGGAACTTGATCGTGTGCAACAAAATATTCAAGTATCGGGCTATAATTGCTAACCTAGTGAATGAGGAGAGTGTGCTTTTGTCTTGTCTCCATAATATTTTGGCCAAGGAGGAGTTCTGGAAGTAGAGGTCACATGTGGTTTGACTCAATTATGGTGACAGGAATACAAAATTCTTTCATCTTAATAATTTGAAGCATCGTGCCTCTAATCTTATTAAGTGTATTTGTCAGGATGGAGGGCTGATTGAGAATGATGAGGAGGTTCATCAGATGACTACTTCCTTCTTTTCTAATCTCCTATCTGATGATTTTGTCCCTTCCTTGGAAGCTCAAGGTCAGGTGTTAGAGGTTATTCCTAGAATTGTGATGGATGATCTTAATCGTATGCTGTGTGGCATCCCTTCTGTGGAGGAAGTCAAGAAAGTGGTTTTCTCCTTCGTTGGGAACAAGGCTCCTGGTCCTAATGGTTTCCCCATGTTCTTCTCCCAAGAATTATGGACCATTGTTTCCAAGGATGTGGTGGAAGCTACTAAGGAGTTTTTTGGTAGTCGTAATCTGCTGAAGGAGTTGAATTCAACTTTCATTGTGTTGATCCCAAATATACCTGGTGCCTTGGCCTTTAATGAGTTCAAAACTATTAGCCTTTGCAATTTTATTTACAAGATATTTTCCAAGGTTCTGGATTTAAGGTTGCAGAGTGTTCTTCCTCTGATTATCTCTCTGCATCAAAGTGGTTTTGTTTCGGGTAGGAAAATTCTTGATCCTATTATTACTATGCATGAAATCATTCACTCACTAATGGTTAATAAAAGGGTTGGTTTTTTGTAAAAATTAGACCTTGTGAAAGCTTATGATCATTTGAATTGGTATTTTTTGCTTAAGGTCCTTTCTGTTTTGGTTTCTTTGATAATTTTGTTAAGTTGATTCAAAGCCTCACCTCGACGGTGTCTTTTTCTGTGTTGGTTAATGGCTCTCCTTCAGATTTATTTAAGAGCTCAAGGGATTTGAGACAAGGTGATCCAATTTCACCCTTTTCACAATTTTGGCAAAAACTTTGGGTAGGTCGTTGCAACTGAAGCCTTCTTCAGGATCTTTAAAGGGTCTAAGACCTTCTTCTTCTCCCCTTGTTCGCATTAATAGTTTGTTGATGATACACTGATCATGGGTGAGGTGAATATTGTGGAAGATAAGACTATAAAATTGACTCTTCAGAAGTATGAGGCGACTTTGAGGCAATTGGTGAGTCTTTCCAAGAGTGCACTTTTTTTCCTCAATACCCCGAAAAGAAGGATGCAAAGAATTGCTATTATTATTCAGTGTTTGGTGGGCACTCTTCCCTCCACCTATCTTGGTTTTCCCCTTGGAGCCAACTCAGCTCCTGATTCCTTTTGGAATGGATTAATTGACAAGTGTAATGCTAAGTTGGCTAGTTGGAAGGGTACTTTGCTCAGTCAGACTGGCAAACTAGTGTTGATTAAGTTCACGTTGCAGAATCTCCTGGTGTATAGTCTTAGCCTTTTTCAGATGCCTCAATTTTTTTGGAAAAATATTGAGAGTATTCAGAAAAGATTTCTTTGGTTTGGTGTGGAGGACAAGAAGAGACTGAGTTTGGTGTCGTGGGAGAAGGTGTGCCGCTCGAAACACCAAGGTTGTTTGGGTCTGCATAGGATTAAATATTTCAACTTGGCTCTTGTGGCTGTTGGTGTGAATAAATGTCTTGTACCTAGCTAATGCACTCACTAGGTAATTAGGGGACATATTCACATAGTTAAGTTTACTTAGGATAAAAGATTCTTTTTAGAAGTCTTAGTTGGCTTATCTGGAACTTATCTTATCTATCTAGTATTGCTTGATTCCTAGGTAGTTAGTTTGTTAGTTGTCTCATGTAATAGGATTAAGACACTTGTCATGATATTATCTAATCCTACATCTCAACCTTGCCTTTATAAGCAAGGCATCTCATGTACATTTGTATCAATTCAACCATTAATCAATCTTGCATTGTGAAGCAAGCTTTCTTGCAATTCTCTCTCTTGTGGAAGTGGTTTTGGTTTTGGTCTTGCATTGTTTGCATTTGTGTACATTCTCCCTAAGTTGCACTTAAGGGGGGTGTTGGTGTAATTAAATGTGTTGTACCTTGTCGTAGGTCATGATTACACCTTAGTTAAGTTTACTTAAGGACCACATAGGAGGTAGTTGGAACTTTTCCATCTTTGGTGGACTTATCATGTTATTACTTTATCACTTCCACCTTTCGTGGACATATCATGTGATTACCTCTCCACCTTTTGTGGGTGATCCACAATTTGTGGTGATTATCACTTTTCCACTTTAGGTGGAGTGATAGTTTTTCATAGTTGTCTCATGTCATAAGATTACGACACTTGTCATAATCTTATGCCCGTCTATGTTCTCACCTTTGCTATATAACCAAGGGGTCTCTCATTATAAACAATCAATCACAATCATATTGATAAGAATGCAGTTTATTCTTGTCACATTCATATTCTCTCTTTTTGTGTTTTCCATTTGGTCTCAAGATCTTGGTAGCCATAGCCAATTCTAACATGGTATCAGAGCTCCAGTGTTGCAAATTTATTCCCAAATCTAAGGGTTTCATGTTGGCTTGAATATTTTGTTGGGTGCATTTTGAGGTTTCATTGACCTCACGGTTGAATCAAAAGCATCAAAGAAAGTCAGGTTTGCTTTTCATTTTCTCAAATTTGGATATTTTTTGGCTGATCTATGAGGGCTTGGAAAAGTGTGAAGAGAAGTTGATTGAGGAGGTCACTATTTTTTTGGAGCACTTTGGGCCCAAATCTACATCACCATTGTGCTCAGAAGGTCTTGCAGATGAATTTTGACTGTCAATTCATTCATTTTCGATAAAATTTATTTTTGAGACAATTTATTTTTGTTTGGGCACATTGTACGGCCCTCAGATCATCATTATTATTTTGGAGAAAAAAATCAAAACAAATTTCTGCAGTATTTTAGAAAAAATTTGGAGTGGCTGAATATTTTGAAGTATCGGCATCAAATAGCATATTCTTTGGGCATGCGTCGTCTCTGCAGGACCAGTCACATCGCTGTCATTATCGATTGCATTGTGGTCCATGTTTAAGGATTTAGATGAGTGTAAGAGGGCTAGGCCTAAGAAGGAAATTACAACTACTTTCTTGGAAAACCCATGGTTTGATGAAGAGTGCAAGATAACAAAAAGAAAACTTTGTGAGGATGGAAGGACCACTGAAAACAAGAAAGAATACGAAAAGATGATACGAAACAAAAAAGAAAAATATGTGAGCACTAGAAAGCTAGAGCTGATTGCCCTTGGAAAGAACAACCCCAAAAAAATTTGGAAGGAGCTACAACAAAAAAGAAAACAAGTGGAAAACAATATCACAAGCTCTCAATGGCTGGAATATGCAAAGGTATTGTATGAGCGGGAACAAGATAAACATAGACCTACTACAATCAAGGCTACCACTGAACTTTTCACCATCGATGACATCAATCAAGGCATAAAAAGGTTGATTGGGGGAAAAGCACAGGATAATGATGGGCTGCAAGCTAAATTCTTAAAATGGGGCATTGAGGTCCTTGCACCTTGCATCAAGGGCATCTTTAATAGGGTTATTCAAGAGGGCTTTCTGAAAGGGTGGACAACTAGTGTTGTTATTCCCTTATACAAAAGCGGGGACATAAATAATCCATCAAACTACCACACTATTATGATTAATCCACTTCTTGGAAAACTTTTCGGAAGCATGATTGAGTGCATAATTAGTTGTTGGGCCAAGAAAGAGGGCAAAAGAGCAGAGGGGTAGGCTGGTTTTAGACTGAAACAATCCACTATTGATCATGGTATTACTCTCAGATTTTTGATTGAAAAAATATAAGGGGAGGACTTTTGCTGCTTTGTTGACTTTAAAAAGCCTTTGACACTATGCCATGAGACAAGTTGTGGATTAGAATGGAGGAACTGGGAGTTCTGGAGGTGCTTAGGGTGGCTATTCATAGGCTATATGAATAGATCAGAGCTAAAATCAGAACAAACGAAGGTATGTCCAAGTGCTTTGGCAGTGACATTGGGGTCAAGCAAGGGTGCCCGCTTTCCCCGATGCTATTTGGGATTTGCATTGACAAGCTAGAAGAGTGGTTAGACAATGGAGGTGGGGAAGGTATTCAATTGGTCAATTATGTTATAAAATTGCTCTTGTATGCCGATGATCTTATTTTGATCGCTAAATCAACACATGAACTCATAAAACATTTGAAAGCTCTTGAATCTTTTTGTCAAGAAGTTGGGATGCAAGTGAACACTAGTAAAAATAAAATAATGATCTTCTCTTTATGAAGGAAAAAACAACAAATTAGCTTTATCTTCGAAGGCAATCCGTTGCAAATTGTTGATGAATACGAATACCTGGGGCTAGACTTTCACCACAAGCTTAGTTGGGAAACTTGTAGAGCAAAAAGGATCCAAGGGGGTTGGAAAGCGCTTTACTCTGTACAAAACAGATGTAGAAATGTTGAATTATGGGATTGGAAAACCAAGAGAATGTTGTTTGGATTACTTGTGACCCTGGTGGTTTTATATAAGTGTGAAATTTGGGGTAGCAACATGTCAAATCAGAAATGGAGTCAAGTGGAAAGAATTCAAAAGCATCTAATTGTTAGCAGCCTTAAGCTCAAAATTGCAATACCTTATGAGATTTTATTAGTGGAGGCAAGCACCTTCCCCTTGGAGGCTTTCACAATGATCAGGTTACTAAGTTACCTGCAAAAGGTGCAAAACATGGAGAACCACCGTTGGCCTAAATTGATTGTAGAAGAAAAGCTGGATAGAAGAAAGAATACCTGGATGAAACAAAACAAAAAGTGGATGGAAAATTGGGGTGTGAAGATGCAAGATTGTCCAAGTACAAATGAAGAAATAAAAAAATATGTGAAACAAAAATTCAAAAATGCTATATGGACAAAACAATCAGGACGAAAGAAAGACTACTATATCAAAGAATTTAACCCCAAGGGGGACCATGAAGAAAAGGCCTATATAGGAGCGAATATTAAATGGAGAGAAAAGATGTTGATAGCTCAGCTTCGGACTAGCTCACATCGTCTTAGATGTGAAACAGGCAGATGGCTGGTTCCTAAAGAAGAATGGGAAGAAAGAATATGTCGATTTTGCGACATGGGATTGGTGGAGACCGAATGGCATTTTGTTATGGAGTGCTCAGCATATAATGATACTCGAGCCAGCTATGCGGACACCTTACAAGTTGATAATTTAAATACCCTGTTTGAGGAGGAAAGGTTGCCCAAATCAGCAAACTACATCATCAAAATTCACCGGCGTAGGGTTGACCTCGAGCGAAGAACTCAATTTGCTTAGGGTCCCCCCTTTTTTGGTGGCAATCCTGTGCTATTCTTGGGTCCCATAGGCTGTTGTGGCCTCGTGGACGTAATTAAAATCTTTCATTTCATTTCATTTCATTGTATTCCTCTATGGTACACAGCCTTTATTATGCTTAGCTAGTACTTTGTTTGCAGGGTACACTTCCTTTATATTGTTAGTTTTGATTTGTTTTAAAAACATTTTTAAAAATCCCTTTTATTAAGCATGGTTGGCCCACTTTATATAAAACTTTGTTTTTAAAATGTGAAAATGCCAACCATATTTGGAAAAGATTTTAAGTATTAAAAACTTTATTATCCAATTTAAAAGGCCGACCATATGTTTGGAGCCGAAAAATTTGAGCCTATTTAGCCTTTAAATGTTGTTATTTGGCCCCCTAAGTGCTCAAAAATAGTCATTTTTTTCATTTTGGCATAGCTTTCTCATACGGAGGCAAAATTCTTCAAACGAAATATCATTGGAAAGCTGGAAGTCTCAATTTTCTAGTGGTGCAGGTATTTTGCAGAAAATTTTCAGTTTTGTGACATTTTTTCTAGGTTGAAGACAAATCTCCATTTTTGGCTTTCAAGCTCATATCTTTGCGTACAAAATGGGTTTCTTAATTACTTTCGAGAAAGGGAACTATAGGAAATGGAGTAATTTAATTCTCAATAATCTTAGTGAGTGGAATCTATTGTCATATTTGTTTAATAAATTTCCTTGTCCTAACACAGATGATGAGTATTACATTTGGAAAGGCCTTAGGGCTAGAGTCTTTAGAGTTATTTTTGAAAATGTAAATGATGACATTTTGGAGACACTTATTCACTTCGAATGTCCTCATTCTCTTTGAACTCACATTAGAGAGGTGTATGGAGACCATGATTCTTCTCCATCTCTTGAAGATCCTCTTTCCAACTCCAATGTGCTTCTTCCTTCTTCAAAGTTGATAACCCATGCCTGTGATCCTTTGTAGGAGATTGTAGATGCTTCAGAGGTTCCTAATTCTTCATCTTCTATTGACGAGTCATTGAGTACTTATAGTGATTCATTGCAATAGGTATCTGATAGTCTTCCTGGTTGGGATTCCTATTTGACAGACATTGCTTCTTTGTTTGTAGAGTCTCACATCTCAGATTTGGAAGACCAATTTGAGGGTCTATCTCTCCTATTTGATGATAGTAATGGATCCACTATTGTCACTTCGTGTTTGTCTATGGAGTTTGTTCAATATCAGTTTCAATTGGTTCCTGGTTTGTCACAGTTTTTTGCGATTGGGCATGTACCTGATTGGATTGTGGCATCTTCATCATCCAAGAACTTGACAACACATGAGCAGATTTCAGAGACACAATCTTTATGCATATGGATTCCTCCCAATTCCTATCCTGAATGAGAAGCATTCCTACATTTTTACATAGTGCATCTTCTTCCCAAGGGGAGAAATATTGTTTGTAGGCATTGAATTATGTTTTATCCTCAAACATTAACCATACTTGCAGGTGATTACACATTGTGGGGGGTATATCTTATCTCTCTTTTTCCCTCTTATGGGGGGGTCATTGATTGTATATACATGATGGATGTAGTCCTTGGGGGGTATCATTGAGTCCTCCATACATCATGTTTATTTTGTTTTATTTTCTCTCTTTTTCCCTCTTATGGCAGGTTCATTGATTATATATACATGATGGATGTAGTCCTTGGGGGGTATCATTGAGTCCTCCATACATCATGTTTATTTTGTTTTATTTTCTCTCTTTTGGAGAATAGTTTTGTCCCATTGCGTTTTCTCCTTTTTTTCCGCTTGTGAGCGATTGATTGCATCATTTCCATTTGTAAATGGGTACCTAACATGGCCTAGTAGTCGAGACCCATAGTCATAGTCTTTGCATAATAATATTCTCCCTAAGTTGCACTTAAGGGGGGGTGTTGGTGTGAATAAATGTCTTGTACCTAGCTAATTCACTCACTAGGTAATTAGGGGACATATTCACATAGTTAAGTTTACTTAGGATCAAAGATTATTTCTAGAAGTCTTAGTTGGCTTATCTAGAACTTATCTTATCTTTAGTATTGCTTGATTCCTAGGTAGTTAGTTTGTTAGTTGTCTCATGTAATAGGATTAAGACACTTTTCATGATATTGTCTAATCCTACATCTCAACCTTGCCTTTATAAGCAAGGCATCTCATGTATATTTGTATCAATTCAACCATTAATCAATCTTGCATTGTGAAGCAAGCTTTCTTGCCATTCTCTCTCTTGTGGAAGTGGTTTTGGTCTAGCAACTATTCATGGGGGTGTTGGGGAGTCACCATTTACTCCCACAATGGCTAAAAAACTATGGAATTTCCTCAGTGGTGAGAAGGACTGGTCAGAGATTCTTGCTTCCAAATAACTTGTTCAGGTGGATAAATTTTGAGAGTTCCTTAGAGATGATTTCTCGCCGCCCTTGGGCTCTTTCTTTCCGAATTCCCTGATTAGGACCAAAGGTGTTGTCTCTGTTGGCATCCAATGGTCAATTGGGAATGGTAGGGATATTATTTTTTGGGATGATTCATGGTTTGGGCATGATCCGTTGCTAGATGCTGATTGGGCGGCTCCCTAGAGAGATCCGTGCATTCAAGAATTTGGGAGCTTTGTTGTTGACTATATTGTGAATGGTGAGTGGAGAAAGATCCATGAGGAGTTCCAGGAGCTGGAGGAACTTTACAGAGTGGTGTCGAAAGTTCATATCCTTGTTTCCCTTTAGAGGGACAAGGTGATTTGGAGAAAGCTTCTGCATGGGTAGTATTCGGTGGCTTCCACTTTTAACTCCCTCAATGATATTGTGGGGCCTAGGCTACCATGGGGTTTGGTTTGGTCATCGAAGTTGATTCCCAAAATTAATATGTTTTTATGGTTAACGGTGCAAGACAAAGTCTTAACCATTATTAATTTGTGGAAAAGAGGCTTCTCCATGCCCAATAGATGTTATCTTTGTAAGGAGGATGCAGAGGACAATTCTCACCTATTTATTGGATGTAGTTTTGCTCGGGAGGTATGGGCCCTTTTTCTCAACCTTTGGAGAGTGGAGTGGACCTTCCCTTCTTCGATTTGGGAGCTCTAGCTCCAACGGCATGCACCTTCATCTAATCCTTCCTTGAGGCTACTTTGGTCTCTAATGCTACCTCATATGGTTTGGGGATTATGGAAGGAGAGGAACAACAAAATCTTCAGGGATGCTTCTCTCTCCCCTCTCTCTCTCTCTCTTTCAAAATCATTTCGGCCATAAGGGAGAATTTCTTGCATGTGTTGGAAAATATTGATGTTCTGGGGCATGTGATGGTCTTTGATTATGATGTTGTGGTTGTTGCCCGATTGAAACTTCCTTTTGATATTGCTAAGCCTCTGAAGAAAGAGAAATCAGATAGGGATGGGTTTGTTTGGTTTCCTCCTCCTCCTAGTTGGCATAAAATCAACTTTGATGGTTCGGCTAAATGCAATCCGGGTCCTGCAGGTTGTGGGGGAGTGTTAAGAGATCATAATGGTATGCTTGTTTTAGCGGTGACACTCCCTTTGGGAATCCAGAAAAACCACTTTGTTGAAGCTGCTGTAGCTTACCATGGCATAAAGATGGCAAGGGACAAGGGAATCTCTAAGTTATGGATCGAAGGGGAATCCCTTAATATTATTAATTTCCTTAGGAAGGGGTCTCCCCCTTCATGGAATTTTGAAAATTTCATTTTGGATGCCCTTGCTATTTTGTAGGATTTTAATGAAGTCTATATATCCCATGCCTTTCGTGAGGTGAATCAGGTGGCTGATTGGGTGGCGAATAATGGGGTGACGTCAACTAGGCATTGGGAGGCTAATGATATCCTACCCTTTGATTTAATTAATTTGATCAATAATGACAAATCTTAGCTCGTTGGTGGAAGCTGTCTCCTCAGCTAATGGCTTGCATGGTTATCATTAATATCTTTGGTTGATTAGACACTTCAAGCTTGTGATGATCATTAAAATCTATGGGCATAAAAATTGTACATGCAAGATCCTCCTCACCATTATTGTCCTCACTGTTCAATTTGGTAGGCACACACGCTTTTTGGGTATTTTTTTCCTCTTGCCTTAGTGTTTATTTATAGTTGTTTGTTGTTTGTCCTTGCTTCTGTGAAGTATTCAATGATGGTTGTGGAAAAGTGCAGAACAAATCCGCTTTCATATGGTGATTTCAAGGCCAATGCCAATGTGTGGGATATCCTATAGAAGGGAGGGGTTACCCCTTTTATGGAAAGGCTGCATGGCTTTAAAACTAGTGTCTCCAAAGATTTTGCCGATGCCTATCACGATAGGGTTCTGATCATGTTTGGTCGGGATACCACTATTAGTGAAGATTTCATTGTTGAGGTTATTGGGATGTTGACCAAGGGAAGAAATTTCAATAGCGACAAGAATTTGTCGGGGTCTGCTAGGTTGAATTTTCTTTGGGACAAAGAGAGAGCCAAAATGGTGAGGCTGGATTGTGTTGGAAATGATAGGTCCAAGATTAAACCTATCTGGTAGTACGCTGCCATGGTGTTGATGCGGTATTTCACCTTGGATGGAAGGTACATGGCCTTGTATGGTCACCACTTTGTGATGCAAAATCATTTTTGACACGGAAAGCTCATTTCCCTCCCCTTCTACCTATTGCTTTCATTGGAAGAGGGGATTGCAAATTTCAGAAAGAATCTTAGAAACCCTTTTTTACATGAGGGCTTAATGCTGCTTATAGTTTATTACATTAAAGCTAACTATATTGGTGAAGCTCCTTGTCTCCCTGATTCAAAAAATAAGAAGAAGGGGAGTGAGAATTGTCTGGTTGAGGAGGTGGTTGAGAGTGAGGGGATTGAAATTGAGGGTGGATTCCGAGGTGTGGTCAGATGGGTAAAACACCGACCTAGACTATACCCCGTTGACTGGTTGGAAGAAACCCTCTACTAGTAAGGATAAACCCTCCTTCCCACGTGTAAAGTTCAAAATTAAGGAGGTCTTCGGTGAAGATGTTGAGGAGGGGGTTTTTAGTGGAAAGAAGGCTAAGATTCAGGGGCTGGTGTGCTCTAAGGATGTGGTGGATAAGATTCCAGAGGTCTTAGAGGGTAATCAGGTTGGTGAGGTGGCAAATTTGGAGAACATGAACCTGGGTTTTGGTGTTGATGGAGGGAACCTTGATGCTAGAAAGGTGAATAGTGTGGTTTATGTGGACAATTCTATTCAAGTGTCAGCCTCCAAAGATAAAGGAAAGTCCAAAATTAATCTCGATGGTTTTTAGGATGATAATCCCCCCATAAGCTCCCATCAAGGGAGAGGCTTATTCTAGGGGGAATGGACTATTCACAAGCCTCGGGTTTGGTTAAGGAAGGGGTAGAAATTTATTTCAATTTGTTGATGTGGCTTGTTCAGGAGGTTCAAGACCTCCATAACAAGCATGATACTATTTCCCGGTGCAATATATTTACGCTTCATAGTCTTAAGGAGAAGGATTCCATTTTTGGTTTGGCCAAGTCGATGAATTCTAGTATAGGTTTTGTGGTGGACAAGTTTGCCAATTTTAAGAGAGATTATGGCCTGAGGTTGTCTTTTGTGGAAAAGAACTATTGGCAGTTGCGTAAGGACATGAACATGATCATCAATCTCAACAGGGAGAAATTGGAGTCCTCGGCTGAAGGGCTTGTGTTCCTCAATGAGAAGGCAAAGGAATGGAGTGGTAGATCTTTGTTCAATGAGCAAGCGAACAAGGATTCAGTGGAGAATGTTGACAAGGAGCTACAAAACTCAGACTTGGGTATGGGCTCGAATGAGCGCACTCAGAGAAAAACTAAGAAATGCAAAATGGTGCCTAGGAAGGATGTGGAGGAAGTCATGGAAATGCATGACAAGATGATTTCCAAGGACCTGGAAGTGGCTAGAATGCTCAAGCAACTTCTCTAATGGTAGTTTGTTCTGTTCTTTTTGTTTGGTCTCGTTTTGATGTGTGTTGTTTTTTCTTCCTAATGGTGTGCTGATGTCTCTATAATCAACTTGTTTTTTGGTGTTTTGGGTGGGCAACCTATTGCTTTATCTTTGTTTCCATTGTTCTTTTTTGTACAAGGTTTCAGGAACCCTTCAAAACCTATTTATCGTTAATCAAAAACATCTATTATAACAAAACATATATTCATATTCTATTTTATTTTATTGATTACTTCTAGGTAATGGATATCCATTATTTAAAAATGAATATTTGTTATATCTAGCAAAAAGTTGTTCCCTCCTATTTTTTTACTTGGGAATGCATTGAGTTTAGGCTTGGGAATGTCAAGATTGAATTTTCAAGTGATTTCACAAGTGTAGAGGTTTCATGCTCTTTTCATGACTTCACTCTTCATGCTAATGAAATTTTTAAGCCAAACTTGATGAAATAAAAAGGGTTTATTCAAGAAATTGTTAGCTCATTATAAAAATATAAGATATTTTTTATTATAAATTTAATAGGTAATTATAAATGATTTTCTACATACAACATGTCTGAATTATTGATTGAAAAACATTCATAACTTTCAAACCATTTCACCTTTTTCAAATCCAAAAGATGCATCACACTCTATGCTTCACTAGCTATATGATAAATACAAATTTGAATTTCATATATATATATATGACAAAGTTGGGTTGACTAGAAAATTGATTTTTAATATTTTTAAAAAGTCATAGTAAGAAAATCATAAATAAAGAGTTTCATTCGAGGTTTTGAGTGGTTTTTGCTATGCTTTCTATATTTCCTTTTAGTGTGTTTCCTTTGTATTTTGGTTTGCATGCTTTTAGCATGGCATTTAATGGGGGTGCTAGGGACCCTCTTTGAACTATCATTTAAAGTGGTTTCTCTCAATGGGGATGCTTCAATGCTTGGTCGTGTTGAAGCGGTCAATTTCCTCCTACATGCGATGAAGGAATCTAAGTTTACTCATCCTCAAGTTGTGTAATCAAAACCCAATGGGTGTTTAGAAAGGAGCAAGGATTGCCTAGTGGTGGTGATCAATCCTAATGATATTGCTAAATATGTTATGTATTTGGTGGAGCATGCCCTAATTTGTAAATTTATGGGAGTTTATATCTCTTTGCCCTTTTTGGAGGCATGGACCCAGAATAATTAGAATCCAAAAGGAGATATGGAAATAATTTTGGGTGCAAATGGACTTTTTTTTGTGTGGTGTTTACTCAAGTTACAAATTGAAATATAGTCTTTGAAGGTGGACCGTATTTTCATAATTAGGCTAAGCTCCTAATCAAACCATGGCACCTTAGGTTTGATCCTATGAAGGGGATTTCATTGAAGATTCCTATTTGTATCTGATTGTCTAGGCTTCCAATGGAGTTCAAGCATAAGGATATCCTATAATCCATTTTTATTGTTTTGGGAAAGCCTTTGGGTCCATCCCGTCAAACCCTTGATCGTAGGGTAACAATTTTGCTCATCTTTGTGTTGAAATTAACTTAAATAATCCCTTTCCAGAGTCTCTAGAGATTAGACTTGGGAACATGTGTTGGATTCAGTAGATAGACTATGAATTCCCACCATTCTGATGTCGTACATGTCACGAGTACAAAAATTTACACAGGAATTTCCCTAAGATGGGTGCCAACTCCCACTAGTCTCTAGAAGGGATGCATGCATCCAAATATAAAGCAAAGGGTAAAGATTCAATTTAGAATGAGGTCCTAGATTTAAATGGATTTATTCTTGTGAAAACTCAGTCAAAGCAAATGACACCGTTTCATAAAAAAAATCCTTACCTAGAGGTGTTGAACACTTGGAATACTAAGAGGGGAGTGAATTAGTATTCTCTAAAACCACTTAAGCATTTAAACATTCATTCCACACATCATATTCAAATTGTAGTAAGGTAATGAATCATCAAAGCAATCATCAAAGCACATAACACATGAACACCAAATTTTTACATGGAGAACCCAAAAAGAGAAGAACCACGGTGAAGATTAGCTCACAATATATTATAACTAGTCATAACATATTATAAAATGGCTCATTGCCTTTTGGACAAACTGTCTGGAGGACTCACTATCCAAAGAATAAGATAAAATAGAAAAGAGGGGTGGCTCACTACCAAAAATTGAACTGCTAATAATGCATCTATAATATGCAGGAGATACAATTCCACTGGATCTCAATATACTAAATCAACACACTTCATACTACACAACTTCCACACTCTTCTCTGATTTACATTCACATCCCATTCACACTATACTTACATAATTCACATTATATTACTCAACCACTACATCACAACACCAAAAATGATCTTATATTTATACACATTACATCCATAAACACTTCCAACATCAATTAGGTCGACCTAATTAGATGTACCATGCATAACATAACTTATCGGCTCAAGATTCAAACAAACACACTTCATGCATTAATTCAAAATTTGTAACACATCAAATAGGTTGGAGGAGCCCCATCAAAACTCCATAAGACCAATCAACACTTCCTTTAATTCTACATGACCCCAAACTTATTAGGTTGGCACAACTGGTGAAGTAACAATAAAAAACACGAACTGATCATCCACAAACAAATGCTTAGACCTCTAATACACTTGCCACTTGGATCATGGATACTACTGACACATGTAAACACTCCCTTAAATATGCATAACCAAATATGCTCCCACAGTGGAATATGGACCAATCCAAACGTGCACTCTATTCTGATTATAATGTTATTGACAAACCCGATATTCTATCAACCATAAATTTTACACCAGAGGAAATAAAGACATGAAAATTTGGATTTAAGGTCCTTAAACAAGTACCAAAATTTCCTTAGAACCACAGAAAAAAATACCTCAACGAGAACCAATGCAAACCAAAAAGCTAATGCTTTATACACTAAAAAATGCATTCTAAAATTAGTCAAATATTCAACATATCTATTTTGCACTAGAGCAAAACCTCTACATCTCTATGCTAGACTACCATCTCCATGCTCATTCATGCTTCACCAACCAATTGTACCTCAATGTAGACTTCCATTCAAACCATAATGTTGACATCAATGATAACACTGTATAAGCTCATGCTCATGTTGCCAACAACCATACCAATGAAAATATCCTCAAAATTCCAACAATCTCCCCCTTTGTCATTGATGGCAACATACACAAAAATCTTCTCCAAATATTCTCCTCCTTTGACATCAAGGGAAAAGGGCGCACACATATTTTCTATTCTTTGCTCCCCCTTGGACATCATTCGCATATACTTGCTTTTATTTTTCCTTATCCCCCTTTCATATATACATATATGCATGAGAGAAACAAACTTCTTCAAGAGTCTAACAAACTCCCCCTAACAGTGCTATCCATCAAAATTGATCAAAATTTACACTGGTATATTATCAACTATCTTTTGCATATGTACAATGAAATCTGAAATTTACATAAATAGAAAAGAAATATTCACAATCAACTAGAAGAGGGAAAATTACTTGTATTTGACACTTGCAATCTAGCAAGGTGTGCTTCCAAATCCTTTTTGTTGCCCTCCCAATATTTTTTGGCCAACCCAAACATGTGGTTTTGAGCCTCAAACTCCATGAGGAGTTCTTCTCCTTCATTCGAAGTATTAGGTACTAGATTAAACTTTATTGCTTTCTCCACATTATTTATAGCACCAGATATGGGTGTGAACTTTGCATTCACCAAGTCTCTGAGCTATCCAAACTACACTATAATCTTTTCTTTTCGTTCCTATAATTGGAAGAATTGTTCATGTAGATTTTCAATTGCTAATCTTGTGGATCTATTTGCATCTTTTTTTCGGATCATAGGCACCATATTCCTTGTCAATTTGTGCCTCAATGGAATCCATCTCAACCTTTATGTTTTTAGTGGAACTAGGCCACTTCAAGCAAAAATGAAATAGATCCTTGGCCTCTTCAAAACAATTTTGTACATTCTTAGGTTTCTTTGTATTTTGTCGTATGTAGTGGCACATTTATCAAAAATATACACTGACCTTTTCTCATTCACTTTCTTGCTCACTTCCTTCTCCAATTTATCCTCAAGGCCACTGGAATAATCTTTGAAAGAATCAAGCAATATTTTTAGGCTCTACACACCAGATAAAGAAATATCAATACTGACACCGAGAAAAATCTCTTAAATCACCTTCACTACCTCATCTATCAACTCCACACTCTTCTAATGTGTTTATAATATCTCATTTCTAGCAGAGGTGTGGAATGCATCACTTAGTTGTAATTTGTGTTAGGGGGACAACTTGTCCATATCTACTTGACCATGTTGCATTGAAATTTGTAACAATTTTCAATGGGCCCTTGGTCTACTAGTGAATTTGAAAGGTTCAAAATGAGCCCACCAGGGATCAAGTCTTGTTGAGGGCAAAGCCCCGACGCCTAAAAAGGGATGAGGTCGAGATCGTGCCCCGAGTGGATTTTGGCGGAATGGATACTCCTTAGTCCTTGGATCTAAGCTAAAGGGGACCCCTTGGGGGTATCTCCAAACAAAAAAAAATGTAACAATTGTGCATAAACAACTAGTTGGAACTAGAGTTGCATGCTCAATAAGCTCTTCAAGGAATCTTTGGAGGTTCCAAAAGATTCACCATCTATCTTCACATTTTCTTCAAATCTCTTCTCGTTGGATTTTTCCTTGTCACCAATGCTATCTTCTAATTTTTCATCTTTCTTCTTTGTATCAATAGTACTAGACACATTCTTAGTCTTCTTTTCATCTTAACCTGATTTATCATTATTATTCAAATGAGGAAATTTTTTTGAACTATGTGCCTTAGGTATCTTCGAGTTGTCTTGTACAACCTCTTCTTCCTATTCAACATTCTTCCCTGTTTCTAGATGAGGTGTGATGTGTTTTTTTTGTGTATCCTCCTACATCTTACCAACATTTTCTACTTTAGCAACATTTTCTTCTACAATCGGAGGGGTATCTTCTCAATATTTCTCCTTTTCTACATCATGCTCATGTTTTGGAGTATCTACATGTTGTGCGATTTTTGAAATATTAAATTCTAGGATAGACATATCATTATATAATTATCCTTTGCTATATGAAGTCATACCTAAGCTCTTTGCCAAATTGGCAACCTTCTCAATTGTTTCATTCTCGAGCCTTTCAAAATCATCTTTGTCTTTGCTCATTAGTGTGGTGACCCTTTGTTTGGTCCTAAACTATTTATTATATAATTGAGCTAATTTAGCTGTATCCTCATCTAAAAAGGTAGCACCAAATTTCTCCGAGGCAAAAGATCTCAACTTTGCATCTTCATTTATTGCTTCTTCTCTTCTTGCAAGCAATGCACTTTTCAAATCTTTAAGAAATTGGCCTTCAATATCCTTCATGCTAGCATCAAATGTAACTATGTATATAACTATTGCCTCTTCTATTGTAGACTTATCAGTGTCATCCACAGTGGTATATAAGGTAACAGTTTGTTCCAACATTTCTTCTTCTCCTCCTCCTCCTCCTCCTCCTCTTCTTCTTCTTCTTCTTTGCTTCCAGAGATTTTTCTCCTTTACCGGACTTGGCTTTCTTCTACCTCACATGTATTCTGAATCCTTCTTTTTATTTCTCTAGCTCTACTTCACTATCTATGTCTACAATGTCATCTCTTGTTTTCTTTGCACTAGTTTTTGCTTCTGATACTCCATATTTTATTTTTCTTATGAGAGGTTCTTCTTCTTCCTCTTCTTCTTCATCAACACTCATGTTTCTTTCTCTTGTTTCCTTTTCCTTCACTCTTTTCTTTTGTGGGGCACCATGCTGCTTTTTTGGAACACTCTTTTCCTTCACATGCACACTCTGTTGTTTAATCAGAGTACTAGGTGAATCCTTTCTGTTTGTTCCACTGACAAAGTGCATATTCCTAGAGGAATTGGGGGCAACTAGAGAGGGGGTATATGTTCTACCAGATCTTCTTATGCTAGATGCACCTCTTGAAGAGCTAGATATGCTTTTGGCTTTCTCCACTTGGTCCTTTGATGGAACCATCATCTCCACAACCTATGCAGTCATCTTCTCAATAGTTTTCTTTATTTATTTTTCCCTCTACTCCATGTGCACAATACTAGACTTCTCCTTATATGTACCAAATATTTCCTCAGAGGTGTCTCTAGGCTTTCTCAGCATAAAATATCCCAAACCTATAATTTCTTCCTTTGTTATTTCATATCCTATCTCTAGAATCCAAACAGTTCTAGGATCAACAACCTGTATTATGTGGCAATCCTTTGTCGCTATGAAAGTGATATCATTTTTGTACTTCTCTACCATGCTCTAGGGAATCCTTTCTATAGTTTTCATGTTCCTTTGAAATGTTTTAAAGAAACCCCATGATGCAATTTCATGTGCATTTGCATCACCCAACCTCATTAGGTGGTCTCTGATCTAAAATGCCACTGGTCTTTTCTTCAACCACACTATGTTCTTGGTTCCAAGAACCTCATTAAGAAAGTAAAATAGTAAACAAATGATCAAGGTACCAAACTTGAATAGTTATTGGGATTCCTTATCTTCAGAAAGGTCTCCTCTAGTAGTTGTGATATGAGCAATTCACACAAATCATAATCAACACCTTTCTTTACCATCTCATATGTAGTATTGATGGTAGTAGCAAAAAATATTTCTCTCTATTTCTAAATTATATCTTGTACCCTATCACCATTGATGCATATTTTACTATAGGGTCTTTAATGTATTTGATAGTCAGGGCTCTTTTGTCATATTTTACACCTGTTAAATCCATTACCATTTCATTTTCACCGATTTGAGTGTCGAAATGGTTTGGTTGAACATAAATCTATAACAACCCTAATAGCCTCCTTATTGATCATGTGTGGTATATCCAAATAGATGAATTTTTCATGAATTTGGCTCAAAGTGATCTCACCCACTCCTCAACATAGCAAAAGTTCAAGAAATTGTTTTAGACATCCGAGTTTTTCTCTATTAGGCTCTCAAACTTGGGTTTCAATTCAATTTGGTCTCTGATGAGTTCATTAAACCAAACATCACCCAAATTCGAGTGATTATACTCTCTCAACTTAACATGTATGTAAATCCTTACATCTTCTATATGTAGCACACTAAAACATATATATGAGAATGCACCATCTGGATCCGTCTCCATTGATTTATCAAGGTGTTGTTTGAACTTTGGATGGGGTAAATCTATAATCCCAAAAACTTGCGAGGTATACATCTTCTAACATAATGAAAGTACTTCCAAAACTAGGGCAAATAGAAACTATAAATACCTTTTGATCGTTGTTGGTTAGGGTTTAGTGCACAAGAATTCTAAAACACTTCACTTTGCTCCTTCGCTGCTCTTCTCTCCTTGAATGCTCATTTGCAAATGACTTAGATCAAATGTGAAATCACTTATAAACCATTTTAGAATGACCTAATTCATATTAAATGCACTGATTTGAAGTTAGGAAAAAAGTTGATAACCTTAACTGTAATGCACAATCACCTTCAATTGCTCCACAAACTTCTGCATCTTGATATTTTCCATCGATGTTTTCACTAATAGGACAAGCATATCAACCTACACCTCATATATACGTGCTAAAGGCATCAACAACATATATTTGGTAGGGGCTTAAAGATATTTTGTTAAAAATCCCCCCGAGCCAAAGCTCTTAACTTAGTTTTTGAAGGAAACATCTGCACCAGATGCTAGTACAGATTCAATCTTAACCTCTATCTTTTCTTTCTTTTTCCAAATTTTATTCATCTCTTTCTTCATTTCTATCGGATCATCATTTTTCACCGAATCATTCTTATTTACCAGATCAACCTTCACATTCTTGCTTTTACAAAACTTAGCAATGTGTCCCGACTTATTGCATTTGTAGCATTTGACATTTGGAACAAGCTTAATTCCACTTACTCTAGATCTGCATTCATTAGACTTATGTACAAATCCATCGCATGCATAAAAATAACCATTGAAATATTGAAACCTCATTCCATTATTGTAACCATTCATCATCTGATTTTTGCATCCAACCTTATGACCAAATATATTGCATATAAAGCACTGACTAAATATTTGGATTCATTCTTCTTCTACTAAAGCTCTATGTCCAAATTTATTGCAAGAATAACAGTAACCATTAAAAGATGAGTACCTTCGTGTATTTCGTTGTCTGGCATGTGGTCTTTTGAAGTCTTTCCTTTGATTTTGGACCTATTTTCCATTGTTCTTCTTGTCCTCAATCTTCTTTTTCTCATTGTTCTTGTTTACAATACATAGTGTCTAATCTATCTTTGAACTTTCTCCATTTTTAAACCCTAATCCTTCTTTGTCTTTAGAATCCTTCTAATTTACAATCATTTCATCAAGTATTGTAGAGATCTTGAATTTATCATAATGATTCTTTACTTTCTCCAAATCTAATCTCAAATTCATGACGTCTTGTTCAAGCTTTGAGCATTCTTCAGACTTGTCTTTTAGTTTAGCATTCAGGCAGTCTTCAACTCTTTTACTTTCTTCAATCTGCAATTTCAGGCTGGGAATGATCTCATTTGATTGCTTGAGCTCTTTGATCCTACCTGTAGCTTTCTTAATTTTCTCTCTCAATATCTTAATGTATTCATCTGCATCACTAAGGTCCTTTTTAAGATCTCTATTCTTAGATTATGCTTTATCCAAATCATCCAGGGAAGATTTGAGTTCTCCTTCCATATCAACAATATAATCCTCTTTAGTAAATACTACCATAGTAATTTATTCTAGAGGGGTAGGATATCTCCTAGTAGCCATGTGTTTAACCTCCAAGATCTTCCTCAAGTAGTTAAGCTTCTTCCAAGGAACCAAGCTCTAATACCAATTGTTGAACACCCAGAATACTGAGAGGGGGGGTGATCAGTATTCCCTGAAACCACTTAAGCATTTAAACATTCATTCAACACATCATATTCAAATTTCAATAAGGTAATAAATCATGAAAGCAGTCATCAAAGCACATAACACATAAACACCAGATTTTTACGTGGAAAACCCAAAAGGGAAAACCACGATGAGGATTAGCTCACAATATATTATAACTGGTCATAAAATATTACATAATGGCTCATTTCCTTTTGGAATCACTGTTCGGAGGACTCATTATCTAGAGAATAAGAGAAAATAGAAAATAGGGGTGGCTCACTACCAAAATTTTAACTGCTAATAATGCATCTACAATATGCAGGAGATATAGTTCTACTAGAGCTCAATTTACTGAATCAACACACTTTGTACTACACAACTTCCACTCTCTACTCTTCTTTACATTTACATCAAATCTGCAATACAATCACATACTTCACATTATATTACTCAACCACTACATCCCAACGCTGAAAATGATCTTACATTTATACACATAACATCCATAAACACTTGCAACATCAATTAGGTTCGCCTAATTAGATGTATCACACATTCCATAACTTATGGTCTCAAGATTCAAACAAAAACACTTCACGCCTTAATTCAAAACTTTTAATGCATAAAATAGGTCAGAGGGGACCCATCAAAACTCCATAAGATCAATCAACACTTCCTTTAACTCCGCACAACCCCAAACTTATTAGGTCGGCATCGCTAGTGAAGTAACACTAAAATACACCAACTGATCATCCACAAAATGATGCTTAGACTTCCAATACACTTGCCACTTGGATCATGGATAATACTGACACCTATAAACACTCCCTTAAATCCGTATAACTAGGTATTCTCCTATAGTAGAATGTAGACGAATCCAAATACATACTATGTTCTAATTATATTATTACTGACAAACTTGATATTTTTTCAACCATAAATTTTGCATCAGAGGACATAAAGAAATGAAACTTTGGATTTAAGGTCCTCAAATAGGTACCAAAATTTCCTTACAACCACAGATAAAAATACCTCAAGGTGAACCAATACAGACCAAAAATTTGATGCTCTGTACAATGAAACCTATGTTATGGACTTAGTCAAATATTCAACATATATGTTTTGCACTGGAGCAAAACCTTTGCATCTCTATGCTAGACTACCATCTTCATGCTTGCTCATGCTTCACCAAAATTGTACCTTAATGTAGACTTCCATTAAAACCACAATGTTAACACCAAAGACAACACTATATAAGCTCATACCCATGTTTCCAACAACCATACCAATGATAATCTCTTGAAACTTCCAACAAGAGGGACATTTGGTAACACATTTGATGTGTTGGAAAATTTTGAGGAACAAGATACAATGGAGCATGATCAGGCCTTGGGGAATTGGGGGCTTCAAGGCATGGATTCTACTACTTATTTACTGCATTTTCTTTTTCAACGAACATAATCCCTTGAGGCTATAAAGGAAGGATGTGTTCCTTCTATAGTCCCCATGGGGACTAAGACCATTGAGCAGTGGATTGAGGGGGTTCCTAGGGTTGTGATGGCCAAAAACCCTTTGTGTGATATCTCTCAAATACATGTTGACACTGAAGGGATAAATGAGATGAATTTAAATTCAAGGGTGAAGGAAAATGGGAAGAGGAAAGCTCCTCTTTTACCATGAATCAATCAAAAGAGTATTAAGAAAGGGATTGTGGATAAGATAATTAAGGTGGGGAGGAAAAACGACCTTGGAAAAATGTTGCAGGAGCACACCTTGGCTAACCTCCATGTTTGTTATTTTGGATTGTACTTGACTCTAGCCAAGTCAGGAAGTGTGTTTGTTTTAGACCTTAGAAGGTCTTATCTTTGTTTGGACTAGGTGAATTAGTCATTAGGACTAAGGTCACATTTGCTAGTCATTGTTAGTAGTTTTATTTTTGCTTAGCCTTAGTAGCTTAGGTTGGGGATTTGAGTCTTAAATGTGTTCTAAACACATGAATGATTTTAGGAAGATGCCTTGAAGATTTTAATGAATTTGGTTGCTCGAACTACAGGAGATAGAGGTCCTAAGAGATAGGAAGGAGGCATAATGACAGGTTGCCTAATATTGTTACAAACTGTCATAACAACATTTGCCATTATGGCAAATGTTGCATGCAACTCAGTTACATAGGATTCCCTAAAGGATAGGAGTGGGGAATCATCCAACATATCCTAAAAACATGGTGAATGGCATCTTAGAAGGAGGAGGTTCAAATTCAAGTAGGAGTTAGTTGTTTTTGTAATAAAGTTTTGGAGATAATGAAAAGATAGCTCTGCAAATTCTGTGTTTTGTGTGAATACCGAGTGACATTGAGTGATAGTGGTAGTAGATGGATCGAATGCATTGATTTTGTGTTAGGATTGTGTTCATAGAATAGTTATAAGACTTTTTCATTCAGTAAGTAAGTTGATTTAAGTTGTGTTAATTGTTATTTAGGAAGTAGTTAGCATTTAGGGGTTTCATTGGTCCTGTCCTGACCAGTTTGCCTTTTCATGGCTCCCCCATGAAATATACTCATGGGAGTTTCCTAGGGAATAGATGGATGTGTTAGGGGAGCCATTGGTCTATACATATGTAGAAGTAGGAGTCATGGAGAGTGGAACAACTATTTGTAATGTCAAGTCTTAGGCAAGTTTGAGAAGCCCGGTTAGAGATTTGATAGTGGAAATTGAAGAACATAAGCAGGGGAGTGAAGTACAGTACGGGATAAGTACGGTTCTAGGTGGGACAGGAATAGGTGTTGGAGTGACAGGAGGATTGAGATTCTATCAATCCATTTGATTGAGGTTTGAGCAAGAAAACCAGTGGATTCCTAGAAACTAGGCCTAATAACCCTACTTAACCTAAGTTGTAGGAAACCAGTGTACGAAGCGTGTCAGACCCAAAGCCCCACTGAACCTTTTAAACCTTTCAAATGGGTATCCGAATCCATGTTTAGATTTGTAAGGTCTTTGGAAAATTTTTGCAAACATTGACAAAACAGGACTGGTAAAGGCTACAAGGAATAGGCCTATTTGAGGTCTCAAGTGGTGAATCCTTGAACCCGGTAAGAATAGGGTGGAAGAACCTTCTAAATTGGTCCAAATATGCAAGGTTATGAATGTTTTCAAAAGGATGGACACCCCTGCATTGAAGAATGGCATTTGTGAGAAGTTAGCACATAGAGCTTTCTAAGTGAAGAAGAGAAATTGAACTTGTCAAATGGTGTTAGTCCTCCAAGGTGAAGCACAAAGGATAGAAATCTTAGAGAAGAGTTAGAATTGGACTTAGTTAATCATCTAAGCCAATCAGGACCTAGAGGAGACTAGGTTCCTAGAAGGGACAAGCTGGGTCTCTTAGGTGCAGTGCAAGCAAGCCTTGGAACACATACACCAAAAAATGAAGATAATGGGAGAGTCACTAGTGGAATCAGGTGTTATCTAAACACTAGAATCTCACTTTGCCTCATCCCAAAAAATATTTTGATCTTGTGGAATACAAGGGTTTGGGTAGTATCCGTAGACAAAAGGCTACTCAAGATTTGATTCATGAGCATAAAATTGATATTGTTTTTATTGAAGAAACTAAACTTTCAGTGGATGATATGAAGAGCTTATCTTCTAAGTTATGGAAGAGAGTTCTTTGCTATTGTATAGGTGCTCAAGGTACTGCTGGTGGTCTTTCTTGTTTTGGGACCCATGTTGAATCACACCCCTCAGATGGTTGGCCAGTAGGAGCTTGCTTTCTTTGATGGCTTCTTGTTTCGACACAAGAACAATTATTTTACTTTCCAAATTCGCTTATGTTCCTAATGATCTTTCAGGTAAGGTTATGTTTTAGTGTCATGATAGATTCATTCACTCTATTGTCCCTCCTTGCCCTTAGATTTTGGTAGGAGATTTTAAATTTGTATGCAGTTTGGGGGAAAATCTGTGAGAGTCAGTCGTTTAGGGCCTTCTTCTACCTTATTATGGGATAACATCTCTCTTCTTAATTTTGTGGATGTGCAACCAAATAATGGTACTTTTACCTAGCATAACAGAAGGTACAAAGTGGATTAAATCTTTGAGATACTTGATAGGTTTCTTGTCTCCAATTTTTGGTTTGGAAATAGTTGGACCCCCTATTTAGAAATATTGGGTTGGAAAGGTTTTGATCATTGGCCAATCAATTTTTCTTCCTCCTTGTTCTCTATGGCCTTTCATCCTCCTTTCACATTTCAAGTTACGTGGCTTTGTGAGGCTAGTCTTCATCAGCTAGTGGAGGATTGGTGGGAGGAAGGGAAGCCAAATTTTGGTACTAGGATGTTCTCTTTCTTCAAGAGGCTCCAGTATGTTAAGTAAGATCTTAAGAAATGGAATATACTTTCTTTTGGGAATATTTTTCTATTGAAGAAGTAGGTGTAGGATTAAATTAATTGTATCACCTTTAGAATTAAGGAGGAGGGTATAACTATGGACTTGCTTCAGGAAGAGACTAGATGTTCTAGGGAACTTGTTGAATGGGAGCTATGAGAAGATATTTTTTGAAACAAAAATCTTGAGTGGACTGACTTCAGGAAGGGGAAAAAATACTACTTTTTTTCATAATTATGTTTATGAGAAACAATACAAAAACTTCATTTCTTCTCTTGACTCAACCTAATGGGAATAGTTAAACTCATTCGAATCTATCTTAGAGGAGGTGGTTAGATACTTCTCTTCACCATTTATAGAGGCAGGTCCTATGGCACAAGCCGAGGAGAATCTTATTTTGGAATGTATTCCTTCTGTGGTCACAAGGGAGATGAATATCTCCCTTTTAAGCCTAATTCTTTGGAGGAGCTTGACATTATTGTATTTCAAATGAAAAAGGTAAGACTCCTAGTCTATTATATGGATTTCTTATAGAGTTTTTCCAATAATTTTGGCATGTCATTAAGAATGAATTACTGGAGGTGGTTCATCAGTTGGACCAATAAGCATATGCTCAAAGTTATTAACTCCACTTTTCTTGCTCTAATTCCTAAAAAAGAAGGGGCCAATTCCTTGGATTTGTTTTGACCTATTTCCCTTTGTAATGTGACCTACAAGATTATCTCCAAGTTGATTTTTGAAAGGCTAAAAATATTCTTAGATCCCTTGATTTCCTTGGAGTAGGGGGTTTTGTCAAAGGTCGCTAGATTGTGGATGGTATTGTGGTGGTAGTTGAAGCTATTCATTCCATGTTGTCTTCCAAGGAAAATGCCATGTATATTAAGCTAGATATGTCTAAGGCATATGACAAAGTTAGGTGGTCTTTTCTTCAATGTATACTTTTGGATTTTGGTTTTCATCCATAGTGGATCATGTGGGTTATGACCTACATGACTTTTGCTTCTTTTTTGTGTTGGTTAATGGGTCTCCCTCCCCTATCTTTTCCACTTCTAGGGGACTTAGGAAAGAAGACCCTATTTCCCCATATCTCTTTATTTTAATGGGTAAGGGTCTTGGTCAGTTACTGAAGTGGTATAAGGAGATAGGCCTTGTTCAAGGTTGGAGTTGGGCTTCTGGCCTTATTTCTCAGACTCAAATCCAGTTTATGGATGACATTGCTCTTATGGGTCTTGCCATAATAGATGAGATAGTTAATTTCAAGCAAGATTTGGATATATACATGGCAGTGACTGGTCAGTTGATTAATGAAGAAAAATCTAGTATTATTTTTTCAATACTCTTAGGTTGATCCAGATGAAAATTGCTAACATTCTTCATTTCAAGATTGGTAGTCTCCCTATGGAATATATGGGTATTCCTCTTTATGTTGGTGCTCTTGATAAGAGGCATTGGAAGAAGATCTTGGACAAATTTTGGTCAAAGGTTAATCATTGGAATTTTTAATGGTTATCCTTTGCAAGAAGACTGGTGCTCTTAACTTCAGTCCTTCAGGCTCTACCTTTGTACAGGGTTATGGTTTTATCTACCCTAAAGAGTTTCCTTTAGGAGTTTTATGTGCTTGCTAAGAAATTGTTTTGGGCCAAAAATCTTGATAATCATAAGTGGTTCTTGGTAAGCTCGGATCAAGTGTGCAAACCAAAAGGGAAAGGTGGTACGGGTATTAGACAGTCTAAGTCCAATATTCTAGCTCTTGCTACAAAATTATATTGGAGATGGTGCACTTTTCTGGATCAGCCTTGGGCTCATATTCTTAATTAAAAATATTTGGGAGGTGTTAATAAGGAGGATATCCCATGAATGGAGGTTTTAGGAAAGGGATCTTTGATTTGGAGCACTATGAAAAGGGGGGTTGCTCTCATTAAGAAAGGTCTTTCTTGGATCATTCATAAAGGTGATAGTGCTCTCTTTTTGGACTAATTCTTGGTATGGGCATCCACCCATCCTTTCCTCTCATCCCCATCTTCAAGCATAAAGTGAAATCTTTATTGCTACGGGGTGGTTCACTGTGGATCACTTTAAATGCACTATCTCATTAGGAAACTCCTTTGCATCTCAATGGAAACTCCCAGCTGAGTGGCCAAGGGGTAGTAACTAGGAGGAGAAAAATTATTTGGTTTCTATTCTTGTTGAGAGGTATTGTAGCTCTTTATGGGATAGGAAATTTCTTTCTTGGGGAAATGAGTCTAAAGGGAGATATTTGGTGGCTCAAGGGTATGATGCTTTGGTGGTACAACAAGGGAATTAAAGACTGTGCCCTTGATGGAGACGTATATGGAACAAAATTGGTTGGCCTAAGTACAATATGCTCATGTGGATTTTAAGTCAAAACAAATGCCTCACCTGGGAGAATATTAGGCAAAGAGGCTTTTTTAACCCATCATTTTGCTTTCTTTGTGGATGTAGTAAATAAAGCTCTAGTCATCTTTTCTTTCAGTGTTCTTTCTTAAGGGGGATTTGGAGACTTTGGTGGAAGCTTTGGAGGAGACTTTTCATGAAAGATTCTTCTTTGCATGACCTTTGGGAGAACTTAGGTCTTCCTTCGACTTTGACTTCATTTCTAGTGGTTCCTTGGGATTTGGGCCCTTCCTTTATAGTTTGGAAAATTTTATTGGAGAGAAATTGATGCATATTATAGGAGTGTCAGTTGGGATTCCTTCAAATTTGGTATAAGGTAAAGATTATGCTTAAAGAGACTATTGAGGCTAAGTTTGATTTGGAGGAGTCTTTAAGTTTGATTTGGAGGAGTCTTTGTCCTCAATAAATGCATGTACTACTATCCTCTTGGATCTCTCTCTTCCCAATGCTTCTCTTGTTTGTCTAAGGTCTAGGAAGGTGCATACTTCAAAGAAGGTGAATTGGGTTGTTAAGTGGAGTCCTCCTCCAGTGGGATTCTTCAAAATCAACACTAATAGCTCTACTTGTGGCAACCTAGAGGCTGCTAGGATTAGTGGAGTGGGGTGCAATAGTATGGGATCTTCTCAAATTTTCTTCTCCATATTCATGGGGGTGCACTCTAATAATGAAATGGAAGAATTGGACAATCTTAAGGCTTTGGAGAAAGCTAGTGAGTTGGGCAAGAAGAAGGTGGTTTGTGAAACCGATTCTATGATTTTAGTTTCTCTACTTAATAAGAGGGATTTCTAGAATTCTTCTTGGAGATTGGAAGTGATAATTAAACAAATTCTCAATCTTGCCTTAAAATTTGATGTAATTTCATTTGTTCATATTCCTAGGGAATGGAGCAAAGTTGTTGATTGTTTGGCTAAATGGGCCTTCGAGGGAATGTGGGAGTGGTCTGTTTCAGATTGGAGTTAATTAAATCAACAAAAAAATCATATGCTAACTCAGAAACTTTATGAAGACCACATTATTTAGTGGCCAATGATTGGTTTGGTTGGGTGCTCTCTGTGGGTTTGGTATTTTTTGGCATGTTTGTATGTTTGGTATCTTTACGCCTTTCTCTCTAGGACCTGATTTTGGGATTACTCTAATGTTTTGGAGTGTAATGTTTTCTTGATGTATTTGGTTGTTGTTTTTGAATAAAAATTTCACCCCTTTTCTTTAAAAAAAATTGTAAATAATTATTTACTTACAAAAAAATTTCCAAAAGATATGCATCACTTCCAAGCATGTGTCCTTTACTTATATTTAAAGATTAAAAAAAATATATTATTTTTTGCTCATACTTAGGTTGGTCGGAATGACACCTACTTTTTAAAAAAAATCTTAGTAGTGCTTCATTGAAATTTCTAAATTTCACCAAATAATTTTTATTATTAAAAAAAACTAGTAACCATAAACTACATTCAATTTTCTACAAATTCTATTTCTACACATTTTAAAAATTGCATAGATAACCCATTCAAATTTTCATGTGAAGTTTCTTAAGTCTGTTTTTAGCATTTTCATTACCACTTAGTGGTATTGTTTGGCCCATCATGATCCTGCACTCACCCATATGTGATCATTTTAGATGATATTTGGAATGTATAATAATTGCATTAAAAATAATCTATTGCTTAGTCAATCCTATGGAGGATACCTTTGCACTTAGTATAGAAATCAAATAAGAGGCACAAAGTGTATAGTTTTTGATTAACAGGAAAAATAGGTTTTTATAAGGGACCCAAAATCTTAAATTATAAAATATTGCTACATCAGATAAAAACACAGCCAACCAACAACTAAACCATATCTAACCAAAAGCAACCAATAGACAACAACAAAATAAAAAGTAAATAAACAACAAACTATTTTGAATTCTTGAGGGTGTCTGCCACCTCTAGTTCTTAGTTATAGTGTTTATTGACCAGGGTAAGTAGTTTTTCCTTTTCTTCATCAAAGATCTTATTCTTTTTCCCTCGAGTATGAGCACCAGGACCTTCTCACCCTCCATTCCACATCTTTACCTTTTAATTTGACATGGTGCTCTTTCAACTTGCTGGTAGTAGGGTTCCCATCAATCATCTACTCTTATTTCAATTCCCTTTTTTCTCTATGAGAATTTTTAAATTTTTTGCACTATTCTTAATAGAGCATTAGCTGATTCTTAAGAGATTTTCCATGTTGGTTTTGATTTGTTGAATCATTTTTTCAATGTCCTAAATGTGGAGATCATAGTCCATTTTGATCTAATGGACAACATACTCAACATCCATAATTATTTTCTTTAATTCTTTAACCCCAAAAGTAGACTGGTCAGAATCCACTTTGGCAACCTTCTTTTGCAAACCACAAACTTTAACATTGACTTTTTTTTAGTTCTAGAAGGAACCACTTGGCCAATCTAAAATTTCCCAGCATGCTTTCTCTCACCACCCCTAAAACAACAGTTATCACTTCCCTTTTGACATGCAAGTAAAAAGGATCCTCTAAGAAAGGGTCAATATTGGCAACATCAACAGAGTCCTTGGTTGGGCCCTTCACTAGGGATTGGCCCAACTCCACTTTGGCATCCCATTTCTTTGTTATAGCTTCCTCAACCAACTTCTCATTCCATTTGTCACCAAAAAACTTAAGATTAGGAAAGAGTTGTTTACCCCACGTCTAGATTCTGCACCCAACCACCTCATCACCTGTCTGAGAACCTTCTGGCCATGAGATAACCTTTTTAAATTTATTCTTAAGCAAGGTCTTTCTAGAAGGTTCTTTCCTTTTCTTCTTCCCACCCGAGTCTGAAGGGGAAGATGTAATAAATTCCACAGAGTCCGCCCCAACCTGAGTATCCTACCACTCCTCATATTCTTCATTCTCTAAAGAATCAAACCTCGTATCAGAAATCACACAAGTTTTTTCTTATTTTTTACACTTCCTTTACCTTTCATAGGATTAACCAACATATGGGATTTGGTATACTCCATCAATAAAAAACCAAACCCTCATGTAGGATCAATGCATTAGGGTTTTAAGATGATCTTTCACAAAGGAGTCAAGGGACACAAGAAGATAAAATGGAAAAGAGACTAGAAGCTTATGTCTAAAATGATTAAGAAAATTGAAATGCACACCAAGGATAATCATAAACCTACCATCAAGGGTGATATATCACATAATCACCTAAGCTATCTTGACCTAGATGGTCTTGATGGACATTTTGTCATAGCCCCAAGAGGAAAGCTTCACCGGCTTCATTCTCTCATCCCCTTTGAAAAACTGGTTCAAAGCCTCCTCATTAGCTTTTCAATCTTTGAAGAATTTCCTTCCCTGCAGTTGAAGCCCAGAGACCTCCACTATCAATTCCATAGAGATAGTGAATTTAACACCTTGCATTGTCAACATTCAATTTCTCCAACCTTTGAAAAACATTTTGGTGGCTTCATTGTCATAACCATGGAGTCTCTCCATATATGATGTGAGACCACCTTCCTCCAAAATACACCACACCTTTTATTTCCTCCTAAATCTATTAAAGGAGAGCGACTCAACATGATTGCATTCATTGCCCATTTTCACCAAGAGTTCTCTACACATCTCACTCGAAAAGCTTCTTAAAGGGTATCCAAACATAATAACCTAACCAAAATAACCTTGGACAGAATAACCCCGTCATAATAACCCAAGGAAGAAATAACCTAGGGTCATAATAACCCATAGAAAAAATAACCCGTGGTCAAAATAACCCACGGACAAAATAACCCGTGGTCAGTTTAGATCAACCTTCCTAGAGTCAACATGAAACAACTCCAAAATACCCATAAAGCATGTAATGTTAATGAAAATAATTAACATCCCATCTCCTCTCTCCTTAGAACTCGTTCAATTTACATCATTAATCCAAATGGTAAGGACCTCAACAAGAACTGACAAGTACCCTTCCCATGCTTTAGAGGACTTAAGTTTAACCCCTTCATTGGCGAAAAAATCTACCAACATATTGCCATCCTTGAAAATATGTGAAATTATGACATCATCAAAAGTATTAATCATGCCTAGGGAATCATGAATAAGTGATTGAATTGACCAACTAAGGGGCTCAAATTAAGAAAACACCTAATAATATTAAGTGATTCCCCCTCAATCCACACTTTTTTAAAACCCCTGCCAAAATCCAATTTAATGGCATTGAAAGCAGCCTCGACTTTAACTATATAGTTATATTTTCCTCAAGAGTGAATACCTCAATGTAGTTTTTCACATATATTTTAATTTGAAGTATATTTAAACATAGTATGGCTCTTTAATGAGAAAACTTAGGTGTAAATGACTTAGCTTGTAAGTCTTTGGTCAAAGCATTGTGTTCCTAACCCATAGTAGTTAGGGAGGATTATAAGGGAAGATGTGGTCTTAATCCATAATTATTGTGGCACTAATGCCATTTTTGTTAGCCTAAGTGCACCAAAGTCTTAGGATTGCATGCTTAGACATTTTGGCATATGAATGTTGAGTTATAGCGAGGAATTAAAATTATGTTATGATATTAAATTTGATAAGATATTTTTTTCTCACCACACATACACCAAATTGTGTTTATGATATTTTCTTATGATGTTCCTATCTTGCATGTAGTTATTTGTTAATAGAATTAGTTGAACTATTGTGTATCTCCTACATGTGGATGCAATTTTTTTAGAGTGTGATGTACAATTTAGAATTCAAGAATGCACTCAAGTTACATGTTCAACTAAATGTTAGCTACATGTTTTTTTTTATTGCAATTAAATTTAAAAAATTATAACATATTTTAGGTTAATTATAGTTTATTTAATAGTCAATAAATGGTCCATTGCATGAATTTTACTTGCATGTACATATGATGCTAGATCAAAGTTTAAGTCATTGCATGTACACTTGATTGTCTTGACTTCATAACATGGTATTTATTGATATGTATATCTCCTTATATTATTGTTTAAAGAGTGCTTGTATGCATGGATTCTTTAGATCTCCTAGGGTCTACTTTTTTAATTTTTAATATCTTTCATCTTCTAGTTCATATTCCTTAGAACCCATAATGAAAAATTCCATGCTTATTTGTGATACATCTTCAAAATTTGTTCATTATGACCCTTCTACTTTTTTTGTGGTATATTACCTATCATAATAAAATTTGTGTGTGACTCACACTTTTAAATACTTAATATATCTCTAAGAAAGTTAGGGTAAAGTTTCATAATTTATGTTTCTCTTCCACATTTGAACCATAAAAAATTCTAATTCAACAATTTTATGACCATAAGTGATTTGAGGTGAGCCTACTATTAATTTTTCAACAAATAATTATTAATGTAAGCTACTTGTTTTATAGGGAATACCGAACTCTAATGTGCAAAAATGTAAAGAACGAAAGTCTTTAATTCCAAAATGTCTTATAATTCCTTTGATAAGTTCATTACATTCCATAAAGTATTGTAACTCCATTCATTAACATTGTTTAATTCACAAGATTCCAAAAACTATCGACTTAAAGTCTACAATAAGATTCATAATACATCCAATTACATTCACAAATGCGTGTCATCTTTCACGACATTTAAAATACAAAAAATTGTAAAAGAAATTTACAATTCAAGACTTGGGCATTTTGTCGCCTTAAGTTCGACAATAATCATACAATAATGAAATATAATAGATATAAGAAGAAATCTTCATTTGATCTTCAATCCAATAGACAATCTTCTATCATGAAGACGAGAACAAGGTTCAAGTGCTTTTTCCGCCCAACCTCGAAGCTTACACTTCCCCAAAATTCCTTAGTCATTCAAAGAATACCCGACCCTGCATGAATCGCTTAGCAAAAAGCAGTCAATAAGCAAGATGGACTCTGGTGTGTGCCTAGTATAACTAGTAAAACCACAAGCATTTTCATTTTTCTAATTCATTTAAGAAACAAGCAATTTCAATAATAGGATATGGTAGAGAGTTATAAATATTCCATCTATTTCAATGGTCCTTAAGTTACTTGGCCAAGTAAAATGTCATGCATGACAAATAATAGTAGTTTTGGAAAAGAAAAACTACACTCTTTATAAACCCATATTCGGCACCCGTCTCGGAAGGTAACTTACCAAACACATGACATGCACATTCAATTATCAAACATGCATGGTTCCATTCAAAATAAAAAATAATCTTTCTCAAACACATGAAATGCACTTTCATTTTTCAAGCAAACATGGTTTTTAATAATTTCACAGTTTTAAATCACAGATAACATTATGTTCAAATTTAAAATAAAATAAAAGAAGGTATTTCTCAAGCATTTAAATAAGTACATATTTAAACAGGCATAAATGAGCACACGTTCTTTCGGTTTATTTACTCATTTAATTTATTTTCACTTTGAAATGATCCTATTCTAATTCGTTTTGTTTCCAAATAATTCATATTTTAATTGACTTGATTTATTTTTTGTTTTTCACGTTTCCAGAAAATAAAATAATTACTTTTTCAAAAACACGTTTAATAACTCATTTTCATTTTTGTTTCGTAATAATTTGAGTTTTATTCACAAAATTCACTATCTTAACTTGTATTTTGCAAACACATTTAATATTCAAAAAGTATTTTATCATAATCTTTATCTTTAATGTTTCATTCATGGTGAAATTTAAATCTATCTGTTGTTGTTTGATTTTTCTAAAGTTCTTCTAAATATGAATGAAATAAACGTTTCTCTGTGTGAATCTTTTCTAAATCAGAATAATAATCAACTGTCTTGAATGTTTTCTTTTCAAATTTATTCTAATTTCTTTTGTTTCTAATTTCAATGGTTTTTATGGAAAAACACAGATTGATGTTTAAAATTTAATCAGAATTCAATGGAAACAATGATACTTTTAATAGATTTAAAACACCAAAATAAGAGAAAATGATTCCAATTAAATACACTGTAATCATGAATTTGTTAAATAAATTTTAATAGATTCTACCTGGTAATTCTTAAATCTGGAAACCATTAATTGCTTCCTCTGTCAGATCTTTTCATGTTGCTATTCCTTTGTTCTCCTATTCTCTTCCTCTCCCTAGCGCCTCTCTGTCTTCTATTGCTTGGGTGAGATGGAGGTAGATTTATGTTCAAACTCCCTCTACCATTCTCCCTTATTCCTTCCCTTAACATTGGTCACCCTTCTCCCACGTGCCTTATTCTTCCTTCCCTGTCCACCCTTCCAACCTGCGCACTTCTCTTATCCACCAACCACCCCTCCACCTTTCTCATGCGCTCCCTACCTTCCCTTGCGCACTTCCTACCTGCTCACCTCCCTCACTCTCTCCCAGTTGTCTGATCGCGTGGGGGAATAGCCTTCTTGGCCGCGCCTTCCTTCCTGTTGCCTTCTCCTACGCATGGGAGATTAGGAACTATTCTTTCCTAAGTCCTAAGACCTCTTCCTTGCCGCGTGCCTCTTTCCTATGCGTGGGGTGAGTAGAGGGAAGTCAATCTGCAATGGAGATTATCATTACTTCTTCCTGTGCACCTTCTCCTTCCTGGTCGCGCCTGATGGGAATGAGGAGTGTGTTCAGCTTAAACTTAAATTTGAATTTAAGTTGAACCCTTCTTCTCAACTCTGGCCGCGTGGGGAAGAATATGAGCAGTAAGCAAATCCCAAAGGGAAACTAACTTCCTCTGCCTCCCAAAATCAAATGAATTCCCTACCAAAATCAATAATACTATGTCTCCTTTTCTGTTCAAGAAAAAAAAATGGAGTTTCACTCTTTTCTCTCCAGTTTGAATCTCCTGACTGACTGATTTTTCTCATGCAAAGAAGATGGAGTTATTCACAGAGCCAAATCCACTTTTCATGTTTGATCTCCAGGTAATTTTGCCATGACTCCAATTTTAAATTTTGATTGCATTCAATTTTTGATTGAAAGATATTTTCTTCTATTTGTAAACTGTTGATTTGAATTCAATTTCCAATTTGAACGTATGCTTGTTTTTCCAATTTGTTTTCAATAACTCAGTTTTGATATTTGATTATTTAAACATTTATATTTATTTTTCTTATTTATCAAATGAGAAAAATACAATTACATCAAATAACACTATTTTATATTTTAATAATTTTTCACAATTAAAACTCTATTCCATTAATTTGAAATAAAAGCATTATTATTTTTAAATAATAATTAAATATTGACATAAGGAATTTAATTATTTAAAAAAGATCAATTTCCTTACAAAATAATCAAATCATCATTTAAAGCAACATATTCTTTTCACATATATTTGAGAAATCAATTTAACTTATTTTAAATTTGCAAGCATAATCATCACAAAAATACATTAAAATAATAACTAAGTGTGTGTGTGAGATTCCATCATCCTCATAAACGTCTAATGGCTAAAATGACTCTACCTGATCAATGTTCTCGCCTTCATTCTCGTTCATCTGTTCCTGCGTTCACTTGCACTTGAATTTTCATCAGTAATGACAAACCCCAAATTTAATAAAAATGCGTTTCAAATCATTGCAATTGCATTTCAATTTAAATTCCACTTTCAATTTCAATTTCAATTTAGATACTCATTTAACATAAACATTAAAAATCTCATGATTAATAATTTGCATTTAATAATCAATAAAATCAGTACGTGACAAAAAACCCAATGTAATCAAAGCAACTTCTAATGGTTTTCATGTGGTTGGATTAAACATGCAGGAATATAAAAAGGGGTAAAATATAAGTGTTTAATCAACAAATATTGACACATAATCACATTGGCTTACCTCCTAAACCTTTATTATCTACTAAGCAACATGAAGAGTATGATATTATTGATCACTTACAAAATATTTAGGTTAATATTTCTTTGTGGGATTTGGTACATGAATTACTTTGTACAAAGATGTCTTACAAAGGGCTTTATAAAATATAATTATTAAATTAAGTACAAAACAAACAAAGATTTCAATAATGTTATAATCAATTCATGATAATCCTAACACAATTATGTTTGATTCTAAAGATCTTCCCAATTCATCTATTATTCATGGGAATTAACCATTACATAATGTGATTGGATATGGAAAGACTTATAAAATGTGTCTTAGTAGATAATGGATCTAGAATGAACATATATAGAAAATATATTTTAAACAAGATCGAGGTTGGTTCTTCTAACTTGTAAAAACTAAAATTTTTCATTAATAGATTTGATAATGTGAGTCACAAATCATTAAAGACATTATCACTTTGCCCCTTACATTAGGACCTATTACTTTTGATACCTTATTCCATGTGAGGTTATATGATTAATGTATAATATTATTTTAGGGTGTCCATGTATATATGCTATGTGACTTGTACATTTTACTCTTAATTAGTCCTTTAAATTCATCTACAAAGATAAAATTTACACAACAAACTCAAGTCACCTGTAAAAGAAAAAACAACCTTCCACAAGAGAGTAGAAATAAATGAATGCTAAATCATATGATGCAATAGGATACAATAAGATAGGATGGGATACTTAATGTACAAGAGGGTAATTTATTATATAGGTAAGGTGAAAGATATGATAACATAGGATTATGACAAGTTTCACAATCATATGCCATGAGATAAAAAAATTAAATAACCTAAAAGCACCCTAAGTAAACTTAACTAAGTGTGAGTAGGGCCTAGATGGGAACTAGTTAGGTAATGTACATCATTCACACCAACACCCACCCTTAAGTTAAACTGAGGGAGAAAAAATAAATGCAAGAATAAAAAATGGGTCCTAACAATAAAGCCTTGTTAATTACCCCTATACAAAATATCTAAAACATGGAGTAAAGAAAAAAATGGCAAAAAACCCTCTCCAAAAGAGAGAAAAACATGAAATAAAATATGTATAAGTGATGGAAGGAATCAATATGACACCATAAGGAATACATCCATCATAAATATAAAATCAATAACCCCCCATAATAGAGAAAGAGAGTGTATATATCCATCCAAAATGAAGTAACTCTTATGTTATTGGTGAATGCTTGAAGATGAATGCTGAAGAGAGTCCAAAATTAGCAAAAAAAAATTATACCCTTGGGAGGAAAAAAATCCAATGATGTGCATGCAAAATAAATTCCAACTTCAAAAGAGAGATGAGGTAAGAAGTCTCATGATATGTACCTTTGAAAACTGCTCAAGTGTTTACATGTTGAAATAAAAGGATGTCATGTCAATATAATGAGATGAAACCAATACAAAAACTTGAGAAGAATCATGAAGATCAATATCCAAAGACAAGTATGATGTGATAATATGTGTACTATAAGTATCATCAAAGAGGAAATAGACATCCTCAAGTGAGTCCTCCAAATTAGCAAGATGGGACTCAATTTATTTTTTACAATACCTATCAAGATGTCATGCCACAAAGTTGAATATGAAAGACTAGAACAATCTTGTTGAATTAAAGTACTAGAAGCTATGTAACTTTGACATCTAAAGAAGGATGAGGTGGAGGAGATGGAAGCTCAACAAAATTCTCAAGAACACAAAGGTTCGAGTGATAAAACTCTCCTCATAAATATAATTCTCACTAGAAGCATTCTAGTGTGAGTATCACTCAAAGGAACTATAAAATCATTAGGGGGGAATGTGAAAAGGTGTACAAGTGAGATGCATGATCAACCATCCCAACAAAAAAATATCTCTACTCTCCAATTCCCTAATAAGCATAGAATTAGGTGTGAACTCAACAATCTTCCCCACCCTACTATGTGTGATCTAGTAGATAAAAATGAGATTAGTTAACAATGATGGAACACAAAGCACATCATTGAAAGTGAATTATCCCATGTCAATATATCACTTCCCAAAAACACACAAATATGTTATGAAATAACTTTCACAAGAGAAGAACATAATATGATGTAAATACTTGATAATAATATGCCACTTCAAAGGGGATACCTCCAATATTATTCAATAAGAACTCAATACTCCAAATGATGATACTCACTAATATACACCTCCTATATATACCATACTTATGCCTTGGATACCACCTAGGCCGACTTAGATACTTAAGTATAACTCTTAGGATGACCTAAATACATATATATGATTATAAAAATGATTATGTAACTTATTTAAGAGTTAAGGTAGTCAAAATCCGACTACTCATAACACAATACACATTATAGAGTTAGGGGCATAACATTTCCCACTGCTTCACAAAATCATTGTCCTCAATGCCAACTTTTTTCTTCTTCATCTCCTTTTTCTGATTTTTCTTATTCTTCTTCTTTTGTTGGTTCTTGTTCTTGTTCTATATTTTTTATTGTTTTTTTTCTTTCTCTTATTCTTTTTCTTCTACTTCTTGTACTTGTTCTTTTTTTTTTTTGGCTAACTTTTGTTGTAAAGAAGTTCTAAAACACTAAATTTGCAATAAGTCACACAAATAAATTTCAAATACTTTGAAATTTTTATTGTAACTTACCAAGGCCTAGGTCAAACTTTCCCATAAAAAACTCCCCAAAATTAGGTGGTTTGCATTCTTGAGAGATAATTTGTTTGAAACCATAATTCTACAATAAATCACTTAATTATGCTCTTGTTACTATAATATTTTGATTGTAGACACCTCTCTTACTTCTTAAAAAACCCATTAAAAATTAGGAACAAAATAAACAGGATTTGGGAGCTATGTGCTTTGCAAATAAATTAGGTAGAAACCCTAATTTAATAATAAATCACTCAATTCTACTCTAATTCGTTTAAAATATAAATAATAATTGCTTCAATATGTTCTTAAAAATAATTTTAAAATTAGAAAAAATCACAAAAATCTAAGAGATATGCACTTCCTAAAATGACATCCAAAATTGAGAAAATGCCTTACTTTCATGGTGCCAAGATCATGCTATGAAACCACTTGTTATGAAATAACTTGTACAAGAGAAGAATATAATATGATGCAAATACTTGATAATAATATGCCACTTCAAGGGGGCAACCTCCTAATCCACTTCAAAGGGGATACCTCGAATATTCTTCAATAAGAACTCAATACTCCACATGGTGATAATCACTCACCTATACCTCCTATATATACCATACTTATGCCTTGGATACCACCAAGGCTGACTTAGATACTTGAGTATAACTCATAGGACGACCTAAATACATATATATAATTATAAAAATGATTATGTAACTTATTTAAGAGTTAAGGTAGCCACACGATGACTACTCATGTTACACAATACACACTATAGAGTTATGGGCATACCAATATATGTGTTATTCCCCATCAAGATGTGTGATAAACTATAAGGTTCAAATGAAGAGAAAATACCCTTTAATGAATCCATATGATGTGAATCTCTAGAATAAAAAAGCCACCTCCTTGACTCAAAACTTCTAGGTATAAGAAATACATTTCCCTTCATATTTTCTATCTCATTTGTCACTCCATATATCCTTGAATATGTAGATGATGGTGGTGTAAAAAAAAACATGAACTAGATGACATTTTTGAAGGAAAATTGATACTGTTCTTTTGAAGAAGGTGCTTCAACTCAAATCAATCTATTATTTGTAACAACTAAGCTCATCTTGCCCAATTATTTTTATAATAAGAACATGCGGGTTTCTCATTCTTAGGTGTATCCTCTTTAGAAGAGGTGGGAGGCTCATTAGATTATATCTTAAATTTTGGTTTCTTCTTTCTTTTTCCTTTGGGTGATTGGGCCACCAATGGTTGAACCTTAAGAAATACATATAACTAGATTACCTTAGCTTGATCTCCAGTTAAATGGTCACAAAATGTATCAAAAGAAGACATAGTAAATGCATCACCTAGGGCTTCTGTGGTGGAATAAAAGGTAGAATAAAAGATTACATATGGTCCTTTTAACTTAGAAAAAAACAAGAATATAAATTCCTTATCATATTTATCTTTTCGACAACCAAAAAATTGAGATCTCAAAGATTTTAACTTAATAAAATAATCTTCAATGAAAGGAAATGTATCAAGAGAAAGAGAATTCAATTCTACCTCTATTCAAAAAGAATGAAATTCACTAATTGTACCAAATATCTTTGAATTCATCTCATACTTGTCTTAGGTGTTGTAGAATCCTCAATATGGAACAAGTTGTCAAAAATAAGTAAAAAAATCAAAACCATAGCCTCATTAATTGTTCTTGTAAGAAAATATCTCATACTCCCTACTAAAATCATGTTGAGTATCACCCAAGATAGACCATAAAACCTTAGATGGGATTGATTGTTGCATCTTTATTTTTCATGTATAATAATTATGATTAGCGAGGAGCTCAAATGAATCAGGATCCACCATTAGAGAAAAAATACCAATATAGAAATATAGATAATGTATAGCAATAATATACCTTAGAACCTTCCAAATATGAATCAATACTAAAAATGAAGCCTCCCCAAGAAAAATCAACCACAAATTCAACAAATTTTCCCAGAAATGAGAAAAAGTACCAAAATCACTCCAAACTAAAATTTTAGTATCCATGCTTGAATCTAGAAAAATTACATGGATAGATGTGTAGTGCTTAGAAATACATTTCCAACACCTATAAGAACTCCAAAATTGGATATCATGGGTACAAGATATGGCTTGTCAATAAATACAAGAAAATCCAAGCTTCAAAATAAAATATTAGGCACCTACTATAAAATATTAAAAAATACCTATACCATTGCAAAGTTCTTAGAACTAACTTTTTCATGCCTATAAGAATGCTGAAAATTGATACCTTAGCAAAAATTTATGCCTCTTAAAAATAACTCTTTTGGAAAGTCAAAAGTGGCCACCATGCACCATTAGAGCGATGCTTGGGTGGAGCCACTAGCTTGGATAGTATATTTGGGTGATAAAATGGGCTTCATTGTTGGGGTTGAGTGGAATGCACCTAAGGCATTGTTGGGGTCAAGTGGAATGACATAATGGGCCACCATCCACCATTGGAGCGATGCTCAGGTGGAGCCACTAGCTTGGGTGGTCGATTTGGGTGACATAATGGGTCATATTGTTGAGGTTGAGTGGAATACAACTAGGATGGAGGGTTGGCTTCTTTCTAGGGAAAAACCTTGTGGGATAGAGAGGACTAAAAGCTCTAGTCCTAATATGAATGACCCCTAAAAATATTATGAGGCCAAAATAAAATTTAAAAAACATCAAGTTATTCCTTTGCCAACAGATGATGTAAGCATATTGTACTTGTGACATAGACAAGAAATAATATATCTTGAAATATGGCAAAAACATTTGGCAACCAATTTTTTATTTTCTAATAAGGTGTCTATATGGATTGTACAATTCTTTTGGAAACAACTTTATACAACCCTCTAAAAAAGGCTATTTTTTTTACTCCAAAACCTGTCACTTGTTTTATATTAATTTATAGGTTTTAGGCCTTATGGACTCAATGGTGAGGTCCATTTCTTTTTTGTCAAAAAGCATCCAAAAAAATTTCTTGCCAAAAACAATTTCAAATTAAGAAGGGGCTTGTAGATTTGTAACTTTGTACAATGTAAGAGTCATATAATAGACTCAAGCATCCATAATCACATACAAAACCAAAAATAACCTTCCACAAGGGAGTAGAAAAAAATGAATATTATATTATACAATGCAATCAGATACAATAGGATAGGATATGCTACTTAATGTAGAAGAGGACCCTTGCTTATATATGGAAGGTGAAAAATAAGACAACATAAGATTATGACAAGTGTCATAACCATATGACATGGGAAACAAAAATTAAATGACCTAAAAGTGCCCTAAGTAAAACTAAGTAAGTGTGAATATTATGTAGATGGGAACCAATTGGCTAGTGTACCCCATTGAAACCAACAATATAATTAATGCTAATAAAGATCAATTTTCAATTTTTATCAATTTGTTAAGATTGAAAAGTTTAATTATTTCACAAAGCGAATTGAAAAATCCACAAATTCAACCCAAAAAGGACCCTTCTACACCATATTGATCATGAAGATGATTGAGGTACTCTTAATTTTATGCCATCATATGTGGAAGAATATAAGATTCATAATATTTTTATTTTCATCCTTGATCTATGGATTGCCATATATTTGGGTGATGACATCGATCAAAGATTAATTGTAGTATTGAACGATATGCTACAAAAACATGTTCTTATGCTAGTAGATAAAAAAATGGCAATAGAATGTTAAATATTCACTTTCCTTTTCATGGCTTTATAAGTACAATGGGCGTGCTTTTTAAATCCTACACAAATAAATTATCCATTGGATAATAGAATCAACAAAGTACTCTCATGGTGGTGGAATGGAGGCGTGTGAAGGGCTAGTGTGGGGGTATATGCAAGCCTATGACAGGTAAATTTGTGGGTTGCATGCCCTCAATTCCTTTTGCATGCTTAGTTTGTGATCTAATTAGGGTTGGGGAGTTACTTTTTTTTCGGGAGTGGGCTCTTCTTGCTTTCAGGGTTTTTTTTTTTGGCTCTCTTTTCATACTCTGCTCCTTTTCTTTGTTTTCTTTCTTCTGCTCATAGGTGTTCAATTTCTCAAGAAGTTTTAAAGGGGTTTTGCCTTTGGTTTGGCTTGGTATGACTACAATTATAGCGATAGGTTCCAAGCCCTTCATGGATTTTTCAGCTTCACTTGGTGCGAAGTCACCATCTCCCTCAAAGAAGGTTGCTAAGGGTAGTCTATTGTTTAAAGATTTGGGGGTGGGAGGGTCTACTCCGTCTAGAGGCCCTCACATCCTAAAAATTAATGGTTGTCTAGAGAGGAGCCAAGATAGGCATGTGCTAGCGATTCAACCAGAATCAATCGTTGAGGATGTTGAATATTTTTCAAACCATGCCTTGTTCTACAAATTCATGGGAATGCGAGTCTCGGTCCCATTCTTAGAGTCATGGGCTCAACGGACTTGGAATCCAGATGGTGAAATGGAAGTGATGTTGGAAAATAGTTATTTTATGGTTGTTTTCAACTATATGGCTAATCGCAATAGAGTTTTCGAAGGAGGGCCTTATTTTCACAACCAAATTGGTTTATTCATCAAGCCCTAGAACATTGGTTTTAACCCATCTGAGGAGCTCTTGAACAATGTTCCTATGTGGGTGCACCTCCTTTTTTTCCCCATTGAATATTGGTGGAATGACATTCTGCATATGGTTTCTTTGCTTATGGGGAAATCGGTGGGTCCCTCTCAGCAAACACAAGATAGAAAGGTAATGAATTTTGCTTTCATTTGCGTTGAGATTGATTTGAGTAACCCTCTTACAGACTTTGGAAATTCATGTGGGTTCGTCTTCTTGGATGCAACAACTAGATTATGAGACTTTGTCTTTTCGATGTCAGTTGTGCCATGAATATAGCCATTTGTAGTGAAGATGTCCTAGGTCCAAATCTTCTGATTCTCAGCCTACTCAGCCTACTTAGCCTCCTCACAATCCTTTGAAGGTTGAAAAAGGCAAGGCTCCTATCCCTGGTGAAGATGCAGATAATGAGGGCTTTTCTCCTGTTAAGCCCCGTAACAAGAACCGCAAACAAAAGAGAACTTTTAAGGAGAGGCAGGAAGGGGACACTTTTAATCACTTTGATGTGTTGGATGACCTTAGCTAGTAGGAGGTGAACCCAGGTATGATGGCTTTGGACCAGGGTGTCTTGGAGGTGGTTCAAGAGGGTACTATTTATGACAATATTTAGAATACTCGAGAAGGTTATTTTTTTCAAATGGATATTGTTCTTAGTCTGGTGGATTTAGCAATTCCTGAGGCCCTTGTAGCTATAGGAAATATTGAGGTGGAAAAATCTCTTCCTTTGGAGAAGATGGTGTTTGATTTGGAAAAAGGAAACAAGGCTGCTCCTTCGTTGGGGCTTCACCAAAACATCCTAAGAAAGGGGCTCTTGAGAAGTCATCCAAGGCTGAGAGAAAGAAGGATTTAGAGAAAATTAAGATAATGGGGGAGATGTTGGTGGAGTCAGGATATGTTAAGACTCTTGATTCTTAATTTTCCAAGCCTCAAAAATGATTATTCTCTCATGGAATGTAAGGGGCTTGAACAATGGCCCTCAAACAAAATTTGTTCGTGATTTAGTCCGAAGTCATTCTCCTAATATGTTATTCATTCAAGAAACTCAACTTTCAGTTGAGAGTATGTTTGGTTTGGTGCCTAAAATTTGGTGGTGTGGGCATTATTGATGTATTGGTGCTCAAGGTAATGTTGGGGGATTAGCTTGCTTGTGGAATCCTTTGAAGATTTTTCCCCTTTGGTGGATGTCCTATAAGTATTCTATTTTTGTGGTTGCCTCAAGTTTGGAGATTGGGGAAATTGTTTTTCTTACTAATATCTATACTCCCACGGATATGTCAGGTAATGTAAGGTCCAAGAATCTCTCTTAGTAGTTATAACCCTTAATTTCCAAAATAATTTAATAGAATAAAATAATTATAAAACAGTGCGGAGAAAGAGGAATAATTAAATAACATTCATCACTATATTCAAATGGAATAACATACATCAATGAATCAAAGTATATCAAAACAAGGCCATGCCTTCACTAGATTTAGCCATGTAGGCTTACACAAGAATATCATATTAGCAATACATGGAATTCAAACACTGTAATGTAAATTAAGGAAACAACAAGATCATAAATACATCCACAAAAGAACCATAACACAGATTTTCATGAGTGGAAAACTATTGTAGGGATGAAAAACCACTTGTAAAAAATGCCTCATTGGCTTAATGAAATGCCTTACTGGCAGAGCCTCACTGGCTATAGAATCTCGTTGGTTACAAGATGCCTCACTGGTAATGATCATATTGTCTTACTGACATGACTATTTACAACTTCATTACACACTTCTGAATAATAAAGCAATCAACTATAGAGGATCACTCTATAACATTTATCTAGAACTGGAATCTTTAGGATATAAACATGTCAACTAGATTTTGGCAAGCTATCTAGGCTAAAACCACAACAATCAACAAAGTCCCAAGCATATGAAGCATATGGAGAGTTTCACGTCTCAATAAATTACAAGATGATTTGGAACAAATCAAAGACAATCTGAAGACATTGGTCCAGACACATGATATGGTTTGAAATAAACCTTTAAATTTGACTCATTTCTTTTGTGTGGCAAGAGGATATTCTCCCATTTTGTTGGCTTAATTCTCCGTGTTCTTTTACTAGGGAGTACTTTATTATACAGGCTTTGCTAGTCTATTAGAAAAGCAGTTAATCAGATCTTGGATTGAGTTGTCCAACAATAACTACGAATATAATCTCCAAAACTTTTGGCATATGCTTCCAGGCACACAATCCTTTGCAAATTAAGTATTTAAATACTAAATGTTTATTTTGATTATTTCCTCCAAGCAATTTCCATAATAAATTATGCCTTCAGGATGATTTTAGAAGCATGCAATTTACCTTCATATAGATATAGATTCGTATGAATATTTTCTTCATTGCATACAAATCTTTCAAAGAACATAAGCATTCACAAATCATATAACAATAATCATTTGCAATATATGAAATATCAACAATAAAAACCAGAAGCACAAAAAGCTATTCAAAATGAATGGATGAACTTTACCTCCACACTGAGATTTAAAACTCAACTTAGACTGCAGTAAATATGTATTTCCTGCTTTAAACCATTCAATTTTCTCAATTCAGACATATAATCAACAGAACAAAATACGCAGCCAAGGCCAATCCTTACAATAGACCTTCTAGGCAATCTTTAAAGTATAGTCCAGAATACCAAAGCTCTATTAAGAAATATTCAAAAGCTATTGCTCTTTGCAAGTGTAAAATCATGCTTACTAAGTTGAGCCACACTTGATAAGTTAAGTCATCTATAGGGTCATAATGTGGTAAGTTATTCTCTGTCTTATTTGAGGTTCTCAAGCAACCCATCTATGTGACACATTTAAATGATATATGCCAAATTTCAATTTTAAAACTAGCAAATTACCACCTCGAACTCTTCACATGGTAGGCCACTCACTTCCAAATTTCCAATTCAAATTTGTCCCATTGCATGTCCCATGACATCGACACATTTGGGTTTATGAATTCAGATAATCAAATATAGATAAGATGAGATTGAATTGATTCTTTACTCTCATCGTTAGAATAATGCCTCAATTATTTGTTACAAAGAATAATTCTACAATTAGTAGATTCAAAAACCACCAGTGACATCATTTGCAAAGAAAACTATGCTGCCGTAGACATTATCAAACATTTGTACTCATTCGTGCTCTTGTTGGGTTATAAATATTCCACAGATTTGCTACTACACGAGGCTTTCAATATCTAGAGACTCTTAGTGAAATTCTACAACGTAGGTGGATTTCTCAAAATCCAAATCTATTGATTAGGAAATCTCTATTATGTAGATAGTTGTTAGATCATTATCATGTTTGTTTGCTATCCTGTCTGTGCATGCAACAAAGGCACACACATACACCTTCTAAACACACAACCAAACAAGTATCTAACTTTGGGGATTTACATTGAGCAACTGTATTACTATAATAGAATAAATTAAAGCTTCCCTCAAAATCACAAAGGACGCAAGCACCCAGATGGACATGCATGCAAAAAGCGGGAGCATATACAAGGAAACATGAACCGCTTGACATAATGTCTCAAGAAATATGGGCGCGTGGAATGCCATGATGGCAGGATAAGTGCAGAACAATCTTGTAAAAAGAAGCTTCAAGAACTTGCATACAAAACAAGGCCAAAAACCAATAGATTTCAGAGAGGCTGTGTGATGGACGAGGGCAATTCCTTAGAATGGAGACACTTATAAGTTAGTGACTGTAACGATAGAAGGATAAGCACAATATTTATTTGAAAAGGATGATTTAAGAAACTTGGACAGAGTTGCAGGACCACGCATCTTGAACCCACTTAAAATCAGTGATTATACATTCATATTTGAAATGCTATATTATTCACAATAAACTAAATTATCAAATACTGAGCTGATAATTAAAGCCATTTGCATCACATGAGTGCTTACCTTCTTCCGAGTTCTCTTCTTCTCGTGTTTTTTCTTTCTTTCTTTTCCCCCAAGTTCTGAAATCTTCTTCCCCTGCTCCAGATTTCTCAGCTCGAATGGTGAAAAATAACTATCGAATGTTGTAAAATAACTACCGTGTATTCCCCCCGAATGAGAGTCCCCCCATTATTATTTATTTATTTATTTTTCTTCCTTTTTATTCTGTGTATTCTTGATTTGCTTTGTTTTTATTTTATTCTTTTGTTTTATTTTTCTATTCTTTTTTATTAATTTGTCATTATCTTGATAAAAGAGATTTATTTTTAACATGAATTAATATTATCATAGAATAATAAAATAAATATCTTTTTTTTTTTCCTTTTAATTCACTACAAAACAATAAATATATGTTTTATTTTAAGAGGGAAAACATTTTCTTTTACAAAGAATTCACTAAAATAAATTACATGTATATATATATATTCTCTATTTTATTCTCATCAAAGGATAATTCAATTTTTAATAAACTAATCATTGCATTTGCCACTACCAAATCATAAGAAGATGCTTCTATTAAGAGCTATAAATCAATTTATCAACATAAGATTATTCATGAAATGATAAAATGCAATGCAATGCAACTATATGATTTTTAAGTGTTTGTGTGTGCAGATTTGTTTTACCATAGTCGCTTACAACAGCTAGGCACCCCCTCCTAGATGACACTCTCTCTCCGTCAAGGGTATATTCTTGTTACGCACATTAGTCAAAGTTTGGTCAACGATAATTAAAATAGTAATATTGAATTATAAATTAATAATTGAAAAATAAGGGTCGTGACAAAGATGTGCCTTTGGTCTCATCTTCAATTTATTCAGAGTTTTGCCCCTCTCTACCCTTGGATTATTGTTGGTGACTTTAATGCTATTATTGATCTGCAAGATAAGCCAGGAGGAGTGTTGAGGTTGGAGCCTTCTACTTTTCTTCTCTGAGATAATATTTATTTTCTAAATCTTGTGGATTTTAGACCTTGCAATGGTCATTAAACTTGTAATAATAGGCGATGTGGTAAGGATTGTATTGACGGGAGGTTGGACAAGTTCCTAGTTTCCTATTTTTGGATTGGTGGGTCCTGGTCGACTAGTTATGAGATTCTCGACTGGAGGGGTTCCGATCATTGGCCAATTAAGATTTTTGCTTGTGCTACTCGATCTCCCTCTTTTAAGTTTCAACTTATGTGGTTGTGTGAGCCCTCTCTACAAGATTTTATGGCTGATTGGTGGCATTGTGGTAGACCTTCTTATGGAACCACAATGTTTTCTTTTGTTAAGCAATTGTAGTATGTGAAGTATCAGCTCAAAAAGTGGAATAAGTAGTGTTTTGGTAACATCTTCCATGCTAAGGTTGCTACTCAAGATAGTTTGGATGCTATTACTCGTGAGATTAGGGAGTTGGGCCTTTCTGAGGAGTCCCTTTTGGTGGAGGTGCAAGCTTTGAAAGCTCTGGAGGAGTGTGAGTTGTGGGAGGATTTATTTTGGAAACAAAAGACATGTGTGGATTGGCTACAAGAAGGAGATATACATACTACCTTTTTCTTTAATTCTGTAAAGGCTAGGAGACATGACAATTTCATCCCTTACCTTGTGAATTCCAGGGTTGAGCATCTATCCTCTCAGGGAGATATTTCTAGAGAAGCTTCTCAATACTTTCCTTCTTTGTTTAGAGAGGATTCTCCTGAAGTGTGGGTCAAAGAGAATCATGTCATGTCGTGTATTCTTGCTCTTGTTTCTTTGAAAATGAACGAGGATCTCTTACGTTGTATTACTCTGGAGAAATTGGAAGCTATTATTTTTCAAATGAAGAAGGGGAAAGCCTCGGGCCTGGATGGATTTCCTGTTGAATTCTCTTAGAAATTTTGGGATATCATAAATTTAGATTTATTAAAGGTGGTGAGGGAATCCCAAAGGAACAAACAGATGCTAAGCGCTATGGACTCTACTTTTCTTGCTCTCATCCCCAAATGCAATGGGGCTGATAGGATGGGTATGTTTAGGCGCATTGCCCTTTGTAATGTGGTCTACAAGATTCTATCTAAGTTGTTGGCTGAAAGATTGAAGCGATGGATTGGAAAACTAGTCTCTGAGGAATAGGGGGCTTTGTGGCGGATATGCAAATCTTGGATGGAGTGGTTATTGCTACTAAAACTATTCATTTCATGGCAGCCTCCAAGGAAAAAGCTATGTTATAAAACTTGACATGGCTAAAGCCTATGATTGAGTTAAACAATCCTTCTTGTAGAAAGTGCTTCTTGCTTTTAGATTTGCTGAGTGGGTTATGTGGATAATTATGAGTTATGTCACCTCCACTTCTTTCTTGGTATTGGTTAATGGGGATCTATCTTCCTTATTTAAGGCTTCTAGAGGCCTTAGACAAGGAGATCCCCTCTCTCCTTATCTTTTTATTCTTTTGATTGAAGGCCCGGGGAGAGTGATTAAGAGCCATGTTAATCAAGGTTTGATATAAGGTTAGCAGTAGGGTAATGGTCTTTCACCTTAGTCACACCTATAATTGTGGATGATACTACTTTGATGGGTATGTCCAAGGCTAGAGAGGCTGCTAATTTATGTAGGGTGTTGGAAACCTACCTTGTGACTTCTGGTCAACATATCAATGAGAGTAAATCGGGTCCATTTTCTTCTTTAATACTCCTGTGCTTATCTAACAACACATTGCTTGTATTCTGAGATTTCAGATTGGCTAATTGTCTTTGACGTATCTCAACATTCATATCTCTTCTGGTGTTCTTCCTAGTGGTTCCTGGAAAATTATTTTAGATAAGTTTCAGGCAAAAGTGAACCATTGGACTCACAAATGGCTATCTTTTGTGGGTAGGTTGTTGCTTCTAAATTCTGTGGTGTAGAATCTTCCTAACTACATGTGTTTGCTTCAAGTGGCTCCTTTGGGATTTATTCAGAGATTTGGATTCTCTAGCTAGGCAATTTTTATGGGTTGCAAACTTGTTTTCCTCCAAGTGGAGTCTAGTGAAGTGGGAAAGTGTTATTCGCCTAAAACAATTGGGCGGCATTGGTTTGCGACAGTCTGGTTTTTCAAGTTTGGCTTTGGTAGATAAGCTATATTGGAGATGGTGCATTGAATAGGATCATGTCTGGGCCCTGATTATTTTGCACAAGTATATGAAGGGGGTTTCAAAGGAGGAGGTTCCTTGGTATCCACTTTCACGGAAAGGCTCTGTGATCTGGAATACACTTAAGAAAGGTGCTAAGCTGATCAAGGATGGTTTGTTCTGGATATGTAATAGGGCGACTGATGCTCTTTTCTGGTTTTATTCTTGGGATGGGTTTCCTCCTATCATGGATCGACACCCTAATCTGTAGGGCCTTTGTCAATGCTTCTTGGAAACTGGTTGGTCTGAGGTGGTGGTCTTCAAAACTTCTTATCCTTGTGGGCTAGTAGAAGTGTCTAGATGGAAAGACCTGTGTGAGTGGCTTGCTGGCGGATGCGAGGAGGATCGAGCTGAGCTCTATAAGATTCTTGTTGATAGAGATTGCAACTCTCTTAGGGAGAGGGATATTTTGGCTTGGAGCCTTGATCCTAAGGGGGTCTTTATGGTGGCTAGCGGCTATCAGGAGCTGATGTTTCGGAAGTATGGTGGGATGGAAGCTTCTTGGTGGAAAAATGTCTAGAATAAGTTTTTAGGCCTAAATGTGATTGCATCTTGTGAAATTTAGCTTGGAAGAGGTGCCTAACTTGGGATAATCTTCGAAAACGTGGCTTTCAGGGCACTTCTATTTGTATCCTCTGTGGGTGCAATGAGGAGGATTCATCCCACTTGTTCTTTCGTTGTCCTTTTTCTATGCTTATTTGGAATTTTTGGTGGGGAATTTGGTGACATCCTTGTGTTCATGCTTCCTCATTGGTTGAATTGTGGACCAGCTTGGGGAGACCTCCGGCACAAGCTTCTTTTCTTCAAATTATGTGGACTATTGGCCAAACTTTCATTCTTTGACAAATATGGTTTGAAAGGAACCGTAGTCTTTTTCAAGGTGTTAAGATGTTGATCCAACAGGTTTGGAAAAGAGTTGTTCATATGATTAAGGAGATTGTGGAAACCAAGTGTGAAGTGTCATTCCCTTTAGAGAGGGGAGATGAAGAGATCATTAATAGATTGGGTCTTCGGGGTTTGGATTTTGATTCCTTTTGTGTTAAAAGAGGTAGGCATGCTAAAAAGAAGGTTTTGAGAGTTAGGAGTTGGTCCCCTCCTTCGGTGAATGTTTTAAAGATCAACATTGATGGCTCCTCCAGGGGTAATCTTGGACCCGCTAGGATTAGAGGCATTGGTAGAGATAGCTTTAGTAAGGTTTTTTTTTTTAGTTTTCTATTCATAAGGGACAACAAACCAATAATTTTATGGAAGGTATTGCAATCCTTTGGGCTTTCAAGAGAGCCTATGCTCTTGGTTGGCACATGATTATCTATGAATTTGATACTCAAGTCCTTGTTAACTTGTTGATAGGGCAGAGATTGGATGGGATTAGAGGGTAACTCAAGTGCCTTTGTTGTTAGATAGATTCTATAGTTGTGTTCCTATTTTGAGTCTGTGTCTTTCACTCACATTCCTCGGGAGTGGAACAGGTTTGCCGATTGTTTGGCCAAATGGGCTTTTGAGCAAGATGGCAGTTGGCAGATTGATGGACTAGAGAAGTTACCCCCTATGCTTGTCCAAAATTTGGAGAAATTTATTTTGGAGGATGTGGGAGGTTGATGTTGGTTGTTGGTTGGGCTTGTGGTGGCCTTGTCACTTGGGTGAATGCTTTTTGGGGGTGTGTCTCTAGTTTTTATGGGTTTCTGTCTGGACCCTGACTTTTTTGTACTGATTGCTTTCTGATTTCAATAAATTTTTACCCTCTTTTAAAAAAGAAGAAGCAAAGTACTCTCATAATGCATGCAAAAAAATCCTTACAAAATTTATAAACTTGGGATCATAAGACTAAAACCAATCACAACCATACAAAATAATAGAATGACAAAACTAATGAACATTTAAGGTAAGACAAGGGTTTTATTTATATACAAATTTTTAGGGGTGTTTTAATAAATGTAGAGCTTTAAATGTTTCCACTATAGGGTAGAAGGAGACGAGTCTTGTTCATAAAAGCTAAATGTTAAAACCACAAAAAGTGATGCACCTTGAAAGGTCCCACTCATAATGAATCAAATTTACTATGCTTCCATTTTTCTTGTGGCACTTGTCCCATAGGGTTGGGCTTGACCAACATTTATGTTCAAAATCAAATAGTAACAACATAATACATCATTGTATTGTTACTTGTTTGGTATCAATTTGCATGATTCTAAAACATGCACAAGAAGCATAGGTTTATAGAGTATAATCCACTGTATTAATAAGCTTTTGTTACCATTTTCAACAAATTTATAGTAAACACATTTTTAACCGATAAATTTATGTGACATTTAACTTGGACGGTCTCATAGAAATTCCATATCTCTAATATTAAAATTTATCTTTTGTGGCTTCTTATTAAATATTTGTTTCACTTTTCTTGGTGCATGGTTATTCAATAAATAATTTCTTCCCAATTCTCTTCCATTTTTCTAAATGGACAATTATCTTTTTAATTGGATCCTTAAACACATCATCCTCTATTGAAATCGAGAATCTAATTTCTATGAGTTCTAAAGGAATAGGAAATGCTATGTCAATCACTTACATGTTAAAAAATTGAAAAGTAATATGGTTTTCTATTCAAGCATCAATTGAATTTTTATGTTAATTTCTCTTACTTTCATTTAATAAATGAATAATGATTGAAATGTTTTTACAAGATTTTTTTTTAGTTGTTTCCTTCTTGTATTCATAACAAGATTGCAATAGTCCTTAGATGAAAATTTTGATGTCAAATCATTAACACTTTTTAGAAGAACTATGAAATGAGAAAGAATATTCTCTTTTTGAAATTACATACAACCTTAGATTCTCTTTTAACTAGAACCACTTCGATCCATTTTGTGAGATAGTCAATTGGCTATAAGTACATAAGTGTGCCTTTTGCTAGAATGTAGATTCAAAGCCTCAATTATTGGAATTATAAGCTTGACCATCTCAAATATGTGATATCTCTATCCATTCAAAATTTGAAGAATTCATATAACTAATTCATATAAGTGCTTTATAATTTAGAATAGCTTCAAATGTTTTTTTAATTTTGTTGAAGAAGTCATTAAGTTATTTAGACTTTTAAAGATTAAAATTGTAAAAATGAGAAGTCTAGTATGTTAGAAGTATGTATGGTTTTATATATATGCAAATGTATAGTATTAGATATAGGGGACATAATATTAATAAAAAAATGGTTACAATAATACTTTATATTCCATGTGTGCATTTCTATTTATGTATGGAATTAAATTTAACGCGATTTTAATAATTTAAAATAAAATATTATTAAAGAAAATAGAGTACTTGTAAATTTTAATAAATTGGAATTAGAATCCAATAATCGAGCAAGGATTAGAATATTTTTGGAGCTAATTTGCAATGGTTAGTATGAGTAACAATTTCTCACATAACCACAATTCATTTTTGATTTCGTTAAATTTTAAACTTTTTCCTAACGATCAAATTGGGAAGCATCACTACGTTATTGATTTTCACCAAATGTCAAACGTCACATATTTTCCACACTATTCATTGTAGTGATTCATCTAAGAATATGTCATAATTGATCAAGTTATTCGTGAGTCATTCTGAAGGAGAACCACACATTTGTTTAGTTGTAGTCAAGAAGAGGCAATTATATGGTATGGTAATTCACGAAAAATTAAATATAGACATCTGTTTGAGTTGGAACAAAACTGTTTTATACTAATGATTATGTCTCCAGTAGGGGAGAGGACCTAGTAGTTGTGCACCCTAACTTTGTGCTTCTTATTAGCTTATGTGGAAATTTCAAATCACTCCCAACTTTTTTCAGCATACTTTTTGTCAAGATGTAGTTGACCAATACTTGTGCATTCACATTGTGGATAGTTGAGCACTGATGTGGCATCACATGATTGGTTGTTTTTTAGATCAAAGGAGTACATTTTGTTTAATTATGGGTAGTCATGTCACAACTATTGGTCATTATATAAACAACTACTATCACAACTATTGGGCACTATATAAACAACTACTATCACAACTATTGAAACATGCTCAACTACTAGATCCTCTCCCCTATACACATTATGGTAAATTTTTTAGGCCAAATTCTTTTCACTTTAAGAGATATCAAAATTTCATTATTTATTCGACAGATTGTCAAAACAATTAATTTGAGAATTTCAAGGAAGCTAGGGCAAAACGACTTTACAAGAAACTAAATGAGACCATTTCTTGCAATATGATAAATTTTAAATAAAGATATGATTTTAGTTAAAATATATTAAGATTAGCTCCTTACGCTTGCTTGATATTTTGTTGATGATTTTCAAAATCAAAAAATTCTTCAAAATCTTTATCTTTTAGGTAGGTTACAAGTGCGAAAGGTTTGCAAAAGGATGCTAAATAGTCTGTAACCTAATTGTCCATTAATGTTGCAGAGCTTGCAGGAGATAGGTGGAAGGAAATTTATAGTGTTTGGAATTTCAGTGTTGGAGTGCAGTCCAGGGATGATATATTCCAACTTTACAAAATGGAATGAGGGCTCTGACGAAACAGTTAATGAATTGTTTCAGCAATTTAATCCTGAGGTGCATAAGCTCCTACACCATTTGAACACAAGTCTGAAAGGATCAAAATTCATCTATTTCAATACGAATTTTGCCAGATATTATAGTTGGAAATAGTCTTGTAGACATGTTTACAAAATATGGAAAGCATAGATAAGGTGCAAACTGTTTGACAAAATGCGTCAAAAGAGATAACATTTCATCAGCCGCCAAAATTGCAAGATATGCATAAAATGGATTTGTTCAAAGAGTTTTAGCAGCTTTCAAGCAATTTTAACGTTACAGTTGCAACTGCTCTGGTAAAGAGAAATTGATAACACTAATAATTCCTTAAAAAAAATAGAAGCACCAGGCCAGCGTAGGTGTTAGGTATTTCCATTTTTTAATTATTTCACTTTTCAAACAAGTGTTATATAGTACTGAGTATCTTTAGTATTATAATAAAACTAACAATCACATCTCAGTGTGCAATGGGTAGGCCGAAGAACTGTGGAAGATCAATGAAGATAAATTTTGATCTATTTTCATTTCAATAAACATACTTTAAAACCCCGGTAGAAACCTTATTTTCATGCTGCATATCGCCAAATTGGAGAAGTGAAAGCTCAATACCAGCGAGGAAGGAAACCAATAGCGGTCGGGAAAGCAGGAAAAGAACGGCGGAAAAATGATATAACAGTGCCTATTGTGCTGCCGCCTCTGCTTCCTCCGTAGCTTTTCTGCTCCACCCGAGACTCTGTAAATTCTCTCTATTGCCACCCCTGTTTAGCAGTTGCCCATGGCATTGGAGAGGTGATGAATAAAAGCAAGACAAGTGAGGGAGTTGACATTTTCATTGTGTTGATGGGGATGAGCTTTGGAGTGGGCACAGGCATAATCGTAGCTCCTTCGTTATTTCTGAAGAAACGCAAGGAAAAGTTCTTCTATTTGATAGACAGTATATTGATTTGGGTTGTTGACTTGATTCCCCATAACAAGTTTCAGATAGCGAAAAAAGTCATAACCAACAATGCAGAGCCAAAGAATTTACCAAGATTTTCCCTGAATAGCCCTTATATATATCACATGGAAGGTTACAAAACCCTAACAAGAAAGCCCATTCGTACATTTAAATTCATTCTTCTACAAAATCAGATGCAGCGGCAAAAGAAAATCGCCATTGAAATTTCTACTAAATCCATAGGCTTCGCATCCGATCAAACATTTTCAACTGGGCTATTTCACATCCCGTCAATTTCATCGAAAAAAACAAACAAACCGATCAAAACAAAGTAGAAAAATACTCCTCACTATAACATACATTTTTCTGCAAAGTGAAACTTACCCGGACTTTATCAAATATCTGACAGATCGACCACAAATGCAGATCAGAGTACCCAAATAAGTGCAGATTTCTGTGTGTGGCTCCGATCGCTTCAACGAAGAAAACAATAAAATTTGTATATCCTTCTGCAATTAACATTAAACACTGGTGTTAACTTAAATCCACTGGCGTTGTCAACATCTGTCTGACCAGAAGCCTTTCAAATCTGGCTGTGTATTATCATGATTTCTGACCGTTAGGAGAAGCGGCTTATACGCTTTTGGCAAAGATTGGAGCCAATGAACGGTTAAGGACGGCGAAAAAAAATTCAGATCAAACTTAGTTCGTGCATCTCAAGTAATAAGGATACGCTTTCAGCATAAATTATTTGTTGTTGATTTTAGAGGGAGGTAAATAATGTGTTATCTAATTGATAGACACGTGGGCATGACATAACAATTCAGAGGTAAGCTAGTAATAGTTTGATATCAATAGAGTCTTGCAAGTTTAATATATTCAAATGTTACTTTGATAGTGAGTTTATAGTTGTTAGGTTTGATATTGATCCCAAGTTTGATTTACAATTATGATTAACATAGTTGAAATTGAATATGTATATGGAGTAAAATATTTCTTAAATAATTTTAAAGTAAATAAGATAAATTTTAAATAAATAAAAAATTTCAATCTAATGAAACTTTTGAAATAATATAAATTTATTTTTTATTTAGACATTATTTGAAGAGTTATTTTTTGTTCTTATCCTAATTCTAACCCTAATTCTAATCCCAATGCTAGTCCTAACCCTAACCCTAATCCTAACCTTTGATATATTACTAATTCTAGCCATAACTCTAATTCTAACCATAATTAAAACTCCAACTCTAATTCTAATCCTAACTATAACTTTGATTGTAACCCTAACCATAGCTTTACTTCTAATCCCCTAATCCTAATTCTATTGCAAGCATAACCATAATCCTAATTCTAACCCTTATCCTAACCCTAATTGTAAGCCTAACTCTATGTTTAATCTTAACAATAATTATAACTCTAAAAATAACCCAATACTAACCCTAACTCTAATTCTAATTTTAAATCTAACCTTAAATCTAACTTTAATTCTAATTCTAAACTTAACTTTAAACCTAACTCTAATTTTAACCCTCGCATTAAGATAACTTTTCAAGTGTGATTAAGGAGAGCATTGTTTACATTTTTCAAACTTTAAATGTAATGCAAGGAACTCCCCTTGTGAATCTCAGACTCGCAACAACAAAAAAACACTTAACGAGAATGTGAGAGAGAAATAAAGCCTTCTTTTATTACTGCAAACAAAATGACATTACTTAATTACATATGCCATCGTATGGGCCTTCTTGACTTCAATAGTATGATTTTTTAAATCGGAGCTAACTCTCCCTCAACCTACGTGCCTTCCAGTAAGGAATTTGCTCAATTGTCACTCCCTGCTCCCACTTGCCTTGGTTCGATGTATTCTTCCTTTCTAGGTATCCATGACCTAGGGTTTCCTCACCTCATTCCATGCATTTTTTCTCTCTTTCTTCCTCTCAATCAAATCTGCATCAAAGTCGATCGTCTTTGCTTGTCATTGTGCTGCCATCCACTTCCCTACAACATTAATGTCACTAGGTCGGTTACACAATTTCTACACCATTGTCTCATGCAACCGTCAACCCAGAAGATTCGTGTCATGATCGAGCATTAAACTTAGTCACTGCACCAACGCCATGTCTTTGTTGTGTTGAGGGGACACCCAAGCAACTCTCCCTGAAATTCGGGAGTCTCATCGACTAAGTTCCCATCGGGTCATCGAAGAGACTCAGAAATAACTCACTCTGATACAAGAAGCTCTCCTCGATGAAGAACCTTCACTTCATTTTTGCTCAATCATTCATCGCCACTCGTCAGTCATGACATCATCATTCTTTGTCATCAACACTTAGCCTGGTCCCACTTATCGACATGTCAAACAGACTCCTCATGATCTCCTATCGAAACATGTTTGTCTCCATGATATTGGAATATCGAAGGGACTTGCAATCTTGTTAGCTCGAAATCCTGTCATCACCTCGATACACCTTATCGCTCCGTCAGAGGGACTCCAAAATGACTCCTTTCGATAACCCAAAGTCTCCTCAATGCAACTTGTTAGAATGTCGAAGGGACTTCGAAAGTCATCCCATTGATATGTGAACCTCTCTCAGAAAAGACTCCTTTGCAATCGCTTACTGTTGTTGCTTTTGCTATCAGTATGTCAGAGAGACATGAAGTAAGGTCTCTTTGAGATCTTCAAGTCACACCGATAAGCCAATTCACCAACACCATTGACATTGAATGCAAGTTACATCCAAAAGCCTAAACTACTCAACTAATTGAAGCTGATTCAGCCCTTATTCGAAAATAAAACAACATGAATTGATGCAAGATTGCTTGTACATCTTGGACGCTCCTGCATCAAACACCTAGGGTAGAAGAAAAGTGATCTCATCACTTTCCAAGAGGATATCCAAGACAAGTAACCTTAGTCTCAAATAACCATGAAGAATCCTCCATAGGTCTCCCAAACCATTTCTCCAAATACTCCATGTAAATTGCTTCCTCCTTGTGCTCCTTTTCACCCGGGTATCAAGAATTGTCTCAATATTTTGATTCCTTGAAGTAGGTGTGAGTGCTTGAGGCTGCTTAATTGCTGTAACTTCATCATTGTCACCTTCATGAAATATAGTCATATTTGAAATATTAAAAATTGGAGAAATATTAAGCTCATTGGCTAATTCTACCTCATATGTATTACCGGAATCATGCCTTTTTACAATCTTGCACAGGCCAATCCTCTTCATCTTGAGCTTGTTATATGTACCCACTAGAAATCTTTCCTTCCTTAGATGCACCATCACTTCATATCCAACCCAAAACTCCTTGTGTCTCCTCTTCAAATCAACATTAGTTTTATAAGAAAAATTCATTTTGTTGATATGTTTTTTTACTTCATCATGTAGGCTTTTCATATGCTCTGCAAAATCCTCTGCATATGCACTTCTTATCACATCTTTATCAATCTTATCTAGGTCTGATACAACTCTTGGGTTGCTACCATAAACAATCTAAAATGGCGACTTAACTGTGCTTCTATTGATAGATTTGTTGTAGGCAAACTCAGCTTGTGGTAGGATCAAGTCCCATCCTTTTGGTTTGTCTCCAACCAAGCATCTCAACAAATTTCCCAAACTCCTATTCACCACCTCCATTTGACCATCTATTTGAGGATAGTAGGTTGAGAAGAACTTTAATTCAGTGTTGATCTTCTTCCACAAAGTCTTCCAGAAGTAGCCAAAAAAATTGGTATCCTTGTCAGAAACAATGCTCTTTGGAATTCCATGAAGCCTCACAACTTCTTTGAAAAACAAATTTGCAACATTTACTATATCATTAGTCTTATGACAAGGGATAAAATGTGTCATTTTAGAGAATCTATCTACCACAACAAATATGGAATCATGTCCTCTTCGTGTCCTTGGCAAACCAAGAACAAAATCCATACAAGTATGTCCTCCCATGGCCTCTCGGGTATAGGTAGTGGCTGATATAAACCAGTGTTTTGACTAACCCCCCTTGCCACTTGACACACCCTACAACCTTGCACATACTTCCTTACATCTTGTTGTAATTGAGGTCAATAATACTTCTCTCCTACCAATGCAATAGTCTTATCAAAACCAAAGTGCCCTGCAAGTCCACCACTATGTTTCTCCTTAATTAAATTCAATCTCATGGAACTTCTAGGAATGTAAAATTGATTACCTTTGAACAACATGTCATCTTGGATTAAATAATCCAACCACTTGCTTCTCTCTGCAGAAAAAGGCTCCTTACAAGCCTTCCATGCCTCTCCAAAATCCAAATCTCCTTCATACATTTCCTTGAGCTCATTAAAACCCACAACTTCAACCTATATTTCAATCAACAAACCTCGCCTTCTACTCAAAGCATCAAAAACTCTGTTAGACTTCCCACTCCTATGTTTCAAAACAAATGTATAACTTTGTAAAAATTCAACCCATTTCATGTGCCTTTGACTCAACTTCCCTTGGCTACTCAAGTATTGGAGTGCTTGATGATCAGTAAACAAAATGAATTCTTTTGGCAAAAAATAATGTCTCCATTTCTTAAGTGCTTCAATGATTGCATAAAAATCTTGATCATAAATTGAATATTTTTTCTTAGCATCATTTAAATTCTCACTAAAATATGTAATAGGCTTACCTTCTTGGCTCAAAACATCTCCAATAACATTACCACTTGCATCACAATCTACTTGGAACACCTTGTTGAAATCTAGAAGTGCTAAAACAGGTTGCATTGTCACTTTACTCTTCAAAAAATCAAAGCTCTTTACTGCCCATGTAGTCCACTTGAACTCTTTCTTCACCCCTCATAGTTTCAATTAGTTGTGTACATATGTTACTAAAACTTTTGATGAAATTTCTATAAAAATTTGCTAAACCATGAAATGATCTCACCTCCATTACACTCCTTGGAATTGGCCATTCTAGAATAACTCTCACCTTCTCTAGGTCCATCTTGATGCCTTCCCCTGAAACAACAAAGCCTAAATACACCAATTCCCTCTTCACAAAGCTGCACTTTTTGAGGTTTTAAATCAACAACTTCTCATCTCCAAGCTTTTCAAAAACAAATATGATATGCTTCAAACGCTCCTTTAGGATTTTACTAAAAATTAAAATGTCATCTAAATAAACAATCACAAATCTACCCTAGAACTCTTTCAACACTTCATTCATTAACCTCATAAACGTACTAGGTGCATTGGTTAGCCTAAATGACATGACTAACCACTCATACAAACCTTATTTCATCCTGAATGTTGTCTTCCACTCATCTCCTTCACGTATCCTTTTTTGGTGATACCCACTCTTCAAATCAATCTTTCTGAAATACGTTGCTCCACTCAAGCAATCCATGATATCATCCATTTTAGGTAATGGAAATCTGTACTTTATTGTAATCTTGTTTATAGCTCCAAAATCCGTGCATATTCTCCACTCTCCTCCTTTCTTTTGTGACAAAACAACAGGCACTGCACACGAGATTAAACTCTCTCTTATCAAACCTTTCTTCAATTAATTAACTTGTCTATTTACCTCTTCATTCTCTCTAGGTGGCATTCAGTAGGCTGCCTTGTTGGGTAAACTTGCCCCTGGTATCAAATCAATTTGATGATTGATTTTTCTCACTGGTGGGAGTCCTTCAAGCACATTATCTGAAACAATAATCTTGAACTCTTGTAGCAAACAAGTAACTTCTACATGAATTTCATCAACAACTTCACTGCCAACTTTAGGAATAATAGAAAAACAAACCTTCTCATGCTTCATGCCATCAAGAAATATCCTTGCATCAACTAAGAAAAATCTAACATTACCACAAACTTCAATATTTTCCTCCTTCAAAGGCCTCAACTTATGCTTCACTTCGTCCTTTACAATTGTGTAGGTGTTAGCACACCCATCATGTATGGATTTTTAGTCATATTGCCATGGTCTTCCGAGAAAAATGTGACAAGCATCCATAGGGATTATATCACATAGAATCTCATCATGATAATTCCCAACTTTAAATTTCACATTGCATTATTCACTTACCAACAATTTCTGATTATCTTGCACCCAAGAAATCCAATAAGGTTTTGGGTGTTTTATCCTCTCAAGCTTCAACTTTCTCACCATCTCATCAGACACAAGATTGTTTATGCTTCCACTATCTACTATGATGTTACACACCTTTCTTTCACAAGTTTGCACCTTGTTTTGAATAACTTCTTCTTTTGCACAGGTTTGTTGTCTTCATTCAGGAGTGCTCTTCGTGTCATCAGAACCTCTCCATCTTCTACATCTTCCAATTGTGAGGAAGGTGCCTCCTCCTCATTGACATTTGCTTCCCTTCTTTTATATTCTTATCTCCTTCTTGGATTCTCCTCTACTTGTGGGAAATCATAGGCTTGGTGTCCCTCTTCTCCACATTTGTACAACAAGTGCCTTTGAATGAGCCTCCATCATAACCATAACCTCTACCTCTGCTTCTAAATTTTTGCTCTTGAACTTTTCCCTTCTTCATAGTTTGCTACTTTGTTGCTGCCCTCTTCATTCTTCCTTTTTGTAGGTTCTTCCTCCTACCTTGCCTTCATGCCCACTTCCTTTCTTCTTGATTTCAAACCTCATGTTCAACCTTTCCTCTATCTTCAATGCTACTTGATAAGCATCTACCATCATCACAACTCTGAAAAGTGCCACTCTTCTTGAATACTTGATCTTAATCCATTTATGTATCTTGCAACATTTTCCTTGGTCACCTCTGAATGTCCAATCCTTATAAGAATTCTATGAAATTCTTCAGTATATTCTTTAATAGTCTCACTTCCTTGTTTCAAACCTTGCATATTCTTGAGCAAATCCAACTCATCGTCTACAGGAAAAAAATGTCTTTTTAAATTTTCCACCATTTTATCTCATTTAGTAATCTTATCTTTTCCTTTCTTCCCCTTTCTAACTGAACCTCTCTCCACCATATTGAGGCATGTCCTTTTAGTCGTGTCTTGGAAAATCTCACTTTATCTAGGTCTTCTATCTCTTCAAATTCAAAATACTCTTCCATCTCATTAAGCCAATCTATTAATTCCTCTGGATTCAAACTTCCATTAAACATATACACATCCATTTTTGGCCTCTTCCCCATTTTTGTTAAAACTCTCGACAATGGATCCCTTGCAATTGTTGCAACTTCTTCTCTATATTCAGTATCCAAACTAGCATCCTTCGTGCTTTCATCTTCGTCATCACTTCCCGGGTCTCTCATTCTTGAAAATCCTCTCCTTATCTCGTTTTGTAGTATTTCAACTTGCCTTCTTAAGGTTCTAAAATCATCTCTTACTGAACCACCAAAAACATATACAAACAAGGGAAAGAGGATTCCCTTTACTAGGCTCCTAGGGTTTTTCACCCTAGGAGCTCTTGGTTTAGGAATGACACTCTTTCTCCTTTGTGATATGCTTTGGGTGATTGCATTCAAAGGGTAGGGGTTTGAATAGGGTTGTGAATGTGTGTGTAATGTGTGGTTAAAACTGAAAGTAAAATGAAGCTAATCTAAATGTATGCAATGCAGATAAAGTAAATATAAAGTAATGCAAACTAACTAAACTATATGCCCTAAATGAGAATAATTTGGAGATTAACAAAGGAGGATAGAGGGTGTGTACCTGGAAGTGGGATGTTGCAGATGACTGGTTTTGGAACCCTTGGAAAATGTCTAAAAATAGCAGAAGGACACTTACGCCAATTGGGGCGATCGGTCCACCAACTTGGAAATTCTACCAAAACAGGTTTCGGGGAAATGGGTGCCCAAAAATACAGAAACCCTTTTTCGGGCTTAGCGCAGGGACAAGGTCGCCAATAGGGGCGACCTAGTCCTCTTGTGTCTTTTTGAGGAATTGGGCCTTGATTTTGTGGGTCTCAGTTGATGTTTCCCTTTTTTGCAGCAATTCATGACAGAAACTCTCGAAAGTGACCTGTAACTTGTCTTCTTATCCTTTCTAGGGTTTGATGTTTGGAAGTGACTTGAGGAGAATATTTGTACTTTCTTCAACCACTTTGTACTTCACCAAACTTGCATAAAAACTTGCAAGCACATGCAAAGACCAAGAGAATATGGGGGTTTAGAAATAGGGGTTTGCTTAAGTCAAACCCCTTTGTAGGTGGTTAAACCCAAATGAGATAAAATCAAAGGAATGTAAGGTTGAATGATGAACTTAATGGAAATGCTTACCAAACCTTTGTTGTTGATGGTCTGCAACATGCAAGAGAAGTTCCAATGGAGATTTCTTGCAAAACCCTAATGTTTGAATGCTTGCTTATGAAGACTTGGATGCTTGAAGATTGAGTGAGGGTGAAAAATGAGCTTAGGAGAGAGAAAAATGAGGATGAAAACCCTTATTTGTACATGTGAAACCCTAATTTTCCTAAAATGCAACATGATAGGCCGACCCTAGGGTTTAGGAGGCAAGATTCCCATTAATTTTTATTCCAAATTTGAAATTTATGCCTAAAGGGACTAGGTCGCCCAAAGTGGTGACCTAGTCTAGTTGGGAAAATTTAAGTGGTGGTCGGGAATTAATTTGTGTTTAATGAAGTTAATCAGCTTTGCCTCCTGAAACACACTTAGGTCGGGACTAAAGATACATTAAGGGGACAAATTAGCATAGAAAAAGGGTTAATTTAGGGGTGATAAGCCTAGATAAGTGTGAAAATGCATCACAACACTTTGTCATAAGGCTTAGGAAGGTGTAAGAAGATGTTATTTGGGTGAATTATGTTGAAAGGGTCTTAGAAAAGTGATGAAATGCATTACAACACTTCACAACACCTTAGTAAAACACCGTTAAGTTATTGTTGAATTGCAAGCTTACAAGGCTGTATCAAGATAAAACAAGCCAAAATCCAATGGAAAAGGCCAAAATGAGTGAAAAGGTGCCAAGGTATACACTATTTGGCGACACACTTACAAAATTATCTCCTCTTCCTCTACCTCGACCACGATGGGCTCCTATCCTATCCATTATTTTTTTCAACATCCACAACACAATCTTGGTGCAACTACCTCTCTTCAGTGGTCTGTTACACACTTAGGATCAACTTTCTCTAATACCACTAATGGAGGGAACTCCCCTTGTGAATCTCAAACTCACAGCAACAACAAAGAAACACTTAATGAGAATGCGAGAGAGAAACAAAGGCTTCTTTTATTACTGCAAACAAAATGACATTACATAATTACATATGCCATCGTATGGGCCTCCTTGACTTCAACAGTCGTATGATTTTTCAAATCAGAGCTAACTCTCCCTCAACCTACATGCCTTCCAGTAAGGAATCTTCTCTACTATCACTCCCTACTCCCACTTGCCCTGGTTCAATGTATTCTTCACTTTTGGGTGTCCATGACCTAGGGTTTCCTCGCTTCATTCCATATGTTTTTTCCCTCTTTCTTCCTATCAACCGAATCTGCATCAAATTTGATCATCTTTTCTTTCCATTGTGCAGCCATCCACTTCCCTGCAACATTAATGTCACTGGGTTGGTTACACCATTTCTGCACCATCATCTCATGCAACAATCGACCCAAAATATTCACACCATGATAGAGAATTAAGCATAATCACTGCACCAACGCCATATCTTTGCTATGTCGAGGAGACACCAAAGCAACTCTCCTCGAATTCTGGGAGTTTCACCGACTAAGCTCCCATCGATTCATCGAAGAGACTTAGAAACAACTTGCTCCAATACAAGGTCTCCTTGATGAAGAACCTCCACGTCATTCCTACTTAATCATTTGTCGCCACCTTTCATTCATGACATTACCGTTCTTTGTCGTCAACACTTAGCCTGGTCCCACTTATCGACATGTCGAACAGAATCCTCATGATCTCTTGTTGAAACATGTTTGTCTCCATTATATTGGAATATCGAAGGGACTTGCAATCTTGTCAACTCGAAATTTTGTCATCACCTCGATACACCTTATCGCTCCGTCAGAGGGATTCCCAAATGACTCCTTTTGATAACCCAAAGTCTCCTCGATGCAACTTGTCGGCATGTCGAAGGGACTTCAAATGTCATCCCATCGATATGTAAACCTCCCTCTGAAAAGACTCATTTGCAACCATTTATTGTTGTTGCTTTCACCATCAGTATGTCAAAGAGACATGAAGTAAGGTCTCTTCGAGATCTTCAAGTCATGTCGATACCAACACCATTAACACTGAATGCATGTTACATCCAAAAGCCCGAACTACTCAGCTAACTGAAGTCGATTCAACCCTTATTAAAAAAGAAAACAACACTATTTGACTCAATAGTGTTACCCTTATTCTAACCATGATTCAAAATTTAATTCAAACTTTATCCCTTATTCTAATTCTACAATTTCTCCTTTTCTCTTCTCATCAAATATTTGACTTCTTTTCTTGTCATTGGCGCAGAAGAAGGGTAGGCGGCTCGAGGCAATTCCCAACCTTCATTTTGTTGCAGCAGGAAAGGTTCCTGGATTCCAGGAGTCTAAAAACGAGATTTATAAATGTAATAATTTGTAAAACTAATCACACTCTTTCATATACATCGGAGGTCCACTAATGAAAAGGAACTAGAGAAAGTATGAATGCAATTTATTTCTAACCTTAATTCTAAGCCCAACCCAGTTCTAATTGTAAGTCTAACCCTGCTTCCAACCCTAAGAATAATTTTATGAACAATATAATATAACTAAATAATAATATAATATAATATAATAATATAAATAAATAATAATATAATATAATATAATATAAATAAACAATAAATATAAATAATACAAATATAGATAAAATAATATAAATGTAAATGTAAATTATCTAATATATTCAAAATGGATGAATGACGTCATTATTTTGTATAATTAAATATTATTCTTGAACATATCGGTTAGATAATTATTAAATATTTATATAATGATATATACTATATTTACTATTAATTATTATCATTAATAATTATATAATGATATATAGTATATTTATACTGTTATCTAATAATTATTAAAAAATATTAATTAATAATTAATATTTTCTGACTATATATAATATATTTAATAATTATTTCATATTATTTAAATAATAATATATTATCACTAATATTAATTATAATTTATTATATTTATTATAATATGTTAATGATTATTTCATAATATATTTATAATTGTATATACTATAATCACTATTAATAATAATAAATAAATAATTTTTATTATAAAATGATATATAATATATTTAATATAAATAATTTGAAGCTCGCAAGGTAAGAAGAAGCGCGAGATGAATGAGGATACACCACATAGGGATATATTAGTATTATAGGTTTTTTTTTAGACCATATTGCTTTGTTTGTATGTAATAATAACTAATAATATGCTACCATTAATATTAAATATAATTTAAATAATAAAACTGATTAATATAATTGTTAATATATTTATATATTGATATATACTATATTTAATAATAATAATAATTAATTATTATTATATAATATAATGATATATAGTATATTTATATTATTATTTAATAATATTAATTAATAATTAATATTTTTAAACTATATTTAATATTATATAATATATTTAGTAATTATTTCATATTATTTAAATAATAATATATTATCATCAATATTAATTATAATTTATTATAATATATTGATGATTATTTTATAATATATTTATATAATGGTATATACTATATTCATTATATTTATTATATTTAAAGAATAGTCATGGTTTAAAGGAGAGATTAAAGATTTCATATAAGAGGATAGAATGAACTCCCTCTAACATTGTTAGGCGAACTACGAAGCCTCTGATTTTCCAAAAGGGATACGTAGGCAGCGTCATCATGAATGAACCCTCGAGGTTTAGGTCTGGTTCTAGGGATGACCCTAATTTTGTGAGTTTTTACTAATTTTGTGTGTAAGCATATAGATGGTGACATTGAGTTCTCACCACCATAGTGAACGAAGAAGTTATGACATTAGCACTTCCAAGCTAGATGGAAGAGAAGATGCTTGGTTGATTAAGTTAGTTGTTGTGAATTGAATAATAAAAAAATTGTTAGCAACCGAGGGGTGGTTGTTACAAATAATCTCAAAAATACTGATCAACTAAAGATGAAAGGTTGCCTCTATAAACAAGAATGCAAGAGTGTCTATATGTTATGCATGGGCAACCAACTGGTGCATTCATTTAGAATATAGGAAACAACTAGATATATAACTCACTTCAAAAATGAAATGAAGGAAGAATTAACACAAATAATATAATACCCCCCATAAGGCTAATAAGAGAGAGGTATGAAAACTCCACTAAAATTGTGTCACAATATAGTGCAAGAACGTAAAGACCCTTGCAACTCTGACCTTTAATTTTTTGATTTTTGCTCCTTGAGAATTTTGTCAAACAATTGTCTTGCTAATTGCTTTCAGCTAGTAATTGTTTTTCTGTTTCATTTTTCCTTTATATATGATAACAAGAATGCATGAAGAGACTCTAAGATACTTCTCTAACTATGCCAATGATTGAGAATGAAAGAAACATGCAAATGCAAGGTAATTTATTGGTCTCTCAAACTGTATAATGACTGTAAATACATGCACACATTCAGTTACAACAATAAGACATTTTGTCATATATTTCAAGTGCAAACCCAAACTTCAAGTTTATTGAATATTGCAATTGTGTAATGCAACTGAGTATAAATATTGACAACCTCCACTGCTGATAAGAACGATTTACAATGTAGGTGTAACTCAATTTTGAAAGGCAGGGATACAATATTTTCAAAATGCATTCACTAAAAACTATAGACAACGACTCGCTATCACAGTCCAATGACTCAATGAGGAAATGCAACTATAAAGGAAATATGATATTATGAAGAACCTGATCGATGCTTCCTTGTCCTGTAGCTGATTCTTTGATAATTTCATCTTATTCCAATTCCAAAATTTGTCGATGCTGACTTCTTGACTGGCATGGCTTACATAGCATGATCATGATTCTTTTATTCCACGTCCTCTATAACCTTCGATTATAATATTCAAGCCACGAATGGTAAAGCATAGAAATCACGACCCCTTGAGAATGCCTCCAGACTTCGATAACTATGGAACTTGACTTTTCAGGTGGCTCACTTGGAAACTTGAATTCTTCAAAAGTAATATCGGTTTTGCAGATAAGATCGACCCCTTTATATTTGGCATATGACTCTCTTTAGATTCTAGCCGCTTTCTATAGTTTATTCAAATCACCAATAATTGTTGGATCGACTGACATCTCCCAAGCAAGCACCTCCCAACAGGTGAAATATGGTATTTAAAAAAAATTCGATCACCTCTTTAGATAAAATGTGGCATAAGACTTCTTTTTGGAATAAGACAAGTCAACAATATGACAACCTTCTTCAAATATTTGATTTCTTTGTCTTATTGATAAATCCCAAGCAATTATTTGTCTTTCCTCCTTTTTTGTCTATATCTGTAGAGAGTTTATCTTGATGGATTTTTGACTTTCAATGATGCTTCAAGTTGTTAAGACCAAACTCCTTCAGGACTGAGAAATAACTCCAAGGCTACCAAACTCGAAATCCCTTCAAACTGGAAATTATTTCCAAAAACCTGAAATTGTCTTTTATCAATATCGATTTCTTGTTACTTCACAAATTTGGTCAAAAGACCATTAAATATGTCAAATCGAATCAACTAGAAATAGCTTCCTCCACAATGAAATATCGTTTGCAACAATAAACGAGTTGCTGCAAATTCTCAATGCAATAATAAACCAGCTATTGGATCAATCCAAACCCTCGTTCAAGAGTGCAATAATACATTAACTACTGCACTTGTCAAGAACTCTCCAATGAAGCACCTGTACAAACTCTGGATGGATTCCTCCACAATTTTCAGCTAGGATTGATCTTTCACAACCGAACCCAGTATCCTAGAGTCTTCAAACCCTCAAACAAGCAAAGTGTTCAAGCTTCTTACCAAACTGGTAATGAGAATATAATCTAAAACATAAGCATGCTCAAATGCTAGGACAACAACTCCTTATAAAGATTTCTCCAAGACTTCCAAGAAGTTTCTAGAAATATTATTCTTTTATTCTCTAAGTGACTTATAATTTATTATTTTATTTCAAGTCACTTTATTAAATTAATTAAATATAAAGTTATCTTATAATTTTAATTTGTTGAAATAACTTTATGAATAATTAATTTAATACTTACTCCTTTATTTCTCCTATTTAGCCTTCGGAAATAAATACAAGCTAAACAGTCCTCAAAGTGGCTATCGAAAAAGGGACATTACAAAGAAGGTGAATAAACAACACCAAAAGATGTACAAGATATTACTTGCAACTAAAACAAGGTCTCACCCATGGACACTACTATAAAGGGTGTGCAAAAAACAAGACACACTCACATGAAGGTAGATAAAGTTGTGATTACAAATAGTAAGACACATACACACAACAAACCCCTCCATGACATTTTTTAAAATAATGTGAATAGAAAAATGACAACATGATGTGTAAGATCCCAAAAATATAAGTACAATTTATGACACTTTATTTCAATGCATTTACAAATTAAAAAGTGTGATCGACTACATATATATCTAAATGGTTTGATGCTAGCAAGGTTCCTTGGTTTTGGCGATTTCTCTCACTCGTGAAGAAGATAAGGATAAAGATGATAAGGGGTGGGATCCTCCTGACATTACTTTAGACCTCGCTAATGTATGGGGTAAGCTAGGTGACAGAGACCCGCCACCTCCACCTTATGCTATTGCTCTTGTCGCTTATCAACTTTTTGTTCATGCTTTGTTATGCTCTAGGCTTGGCCCCATTTGGACTCTAGGGGTGTGATTTCATATCCACCCACCCTTTTTTGTTAATATGTGTACTTTTATTATCTAACTTAATAGAAATCTTAACAAGTATTCATATAAAAAATATAAAATATAAAATTAAATTAAAAATTAAAAAAAAAAACCATATGCAAAGTACGTGAAAAAATATGCACTTTAAAAAAAGGACCAAAAAATGAGTTCATATGCAAAAGTTATGGCCCTTCCAAGTTCCCAAAATGTGAACTTAACATCAAGTTCACTAAGAAAATTAAAATTCTAAAAAAAGGTCAATTCAAAAATAAATTTAAAATCCTCTACACCACCACAAAGAGCGTGAAATTCTACCCTATTTCAAAATGAAATGCGAAAAAAGGGACATCATACAAGCTAAAACAAGGTCTCTAAAGTTTGAGTGCAGAAATTAAAAATCCATCTGTGATGGAGGCATAAAAAACAATAGCGTCGATTGACATTAGCATAATGTCACTACTAAATTTAGTGGAGCTACTACTAAGTCTAGAGGACTGCCAACTATTACTAAACAAATTTAGAACTACCCCCAAAAGATCTTTGCTAAGTTTGGAGGTCAATAGATTCAATTGAACTACCAATAAAATGCTAAATTAATAGATCTCCCAAAACAGTTCACAATTTTTTTTATTTAAAAAAATATTTGGCAAAAAGGGGTTTGAAAACTCCTTGCCACTCCTATGTAAGGAGTAGGGGTCACCGCCTCTTCCACAACGCAGGTCGTTGATAGAGGGTGGTACCCTAACCAGCAACCCATTGTACAAAGGGTGGGGCTCGAAGGGCTTGTTGTCCCCATCACAAGGAGGTTGTGGCAAGGGACAGGTACACCTCATGATACCCACCTTAGGCATTGGAGATGGGGTGGAAACAATTGCCCCCAAATAAAAAAATTAAAAATAATTTTTCAAAAAAAAGTATATAAATAAATAAATTACCTACAACCTACCTATGCCAACAAAAAATACTATGAAAGAATATTTTATATTGAAGAAAAAAATTGTCTTTTTTGCTAACTACTCCAAAATGGACAAATTTTAAGTCAATCTATAAGTTCTTGGGCCTTTTGATCAAGGCAAGGTCCATTTTGCCCCAAAGTGCTCCAAATCATATGTGATCTACACATGTCATATAGGGAAACCTTTCCTTCAAATGTTCATAGATTTGGCATTCTATGTCAAATTTAGCACAACAAAAAAATAAATCTGACTTTCTCAAATGCTTTGGATTCAATGATGAGCTCAAATTTGCTCCACCAATACCAAAATAAAAAATCCCCTCGAGGGCAAGGAAAAGGTCTCAACATTGTAGCCTCCTAAACTGTAACGAATACCAAAATAAAAACACAAAATAAGAATCCCATTTACATTGTATGGAATCTATAAAGTTGTCTCTTTTAGTAAAGTTAGTTAGGCCAATGAAACCTTTACTGGTATCTCTTTCATCAAAGTTGGCATATGCCATCCAGCCAGTTGAATTCAGTATTTATCCGAGTTTTATGATCATTTGAACCTAGAGCTTTTCTCTGGAAGCCCCAAAATGCTTTACCAATAACCTTTTATGAATAATATGAATAATTTGCTACAAATAAGAAAGCATCATTATGTATCAATGTAATGTATATCTATGTCCCAGGTGTTAACACGCTGAGTATGAATAAATGAGTACAATGTCATATTTCAAAGGTAAAAGTCATGTTTTATTGGCTCAGTTATTTCCTTGTTGAGAAGTTGAACCAGTAATGGGCTGTGAACACAAAGCTTTCACAAAACACTTTATTTCTTTCCGATTCCTATTTTGATGAATTTGTTGGGTTTCTTGTCTTGAGGAAACATGCACGTGAAAGAGATCTGTTATATGAGTACTATTTCAAAAACATGGAATCTTTCTCTTTTACTTTGTGATAATGTATGGAAGATAAATTTTTAAATTTTTTCAGGTTTTATTCGTTTTCAATTGATTATTGTCCATAAGTTTTCCAATATTTCCCAATCAAAATATCATTTACTAAATTAACATCACGTGTAGGTGGAAATTGAATCTTGATATTCTCCACCGAGCATGTTTAGTATGAACAGAACATTCATTGGTTTATCTAAGCAATAAAGGGCCAATTGAATTAAAATAGTATTCATGAAAATAATGATTAAGAATAATCAGCAGCAATCACAGAACAACAAATGTGCAGAAAGACCCATTGATAGAAACTTTCCCCAGTCTGCCTACAAAATATTATAAATTCTAATGATGTTTAAGTTTCAAATGGATCGCTGAACCTTTTATTTTGAAGAATTCAGAGAGACTTCATTGTATCCTGTTTTATCATTGCTACGCCTGGCTGATCTTATTAAAAATTTGGAAAAGGATAGGAAACCATCTTCTCACTGAGTTGCCACAACTTCTTTGCCAAGTCTGGATCCATGGCGAGTGAGCTAGGGCTTCTCTCATTGCTATCATAAAAATACTTCCCTCTGACTCCCTTGAGCTGAGGACTCGATGCCACATAACATGTAGTTGATGCTCCCTAGAATTTATATAATGGCAAACCACAAGTATTTCAGTATTAGCTTTGAATACCTATAAATTCAAAACAGAAAATGTTGTAAAAATAACTAACAATCATAATATCTTCTAATACCGCAATTGTTACCTGTGGAATGTTCTTGAGAGTTGATTTTGCACATTTCATTAAAATTCTTGCAGGAGATGATCGCTTTTCTCAAAAACTGGAATATGGAAGTTAGCACATTAAAAGAAGAATGCAGGTGATATGTGTGAGATTTCCTCTTTCTTTAATTGAATTCAATATCTTAAGTTGTTCCATAATTTAAGTTGTTCTTTGCATTTTACAAGAAGCAAAACCAGCATGGCATTTTACTACCCTAAACAACATGTTTTGTTTTTTGGTGCAGAAGATCACACTTATCTGATCAATTTGACCGGATCTGAAATTCTGGGAAGCAATTTTCTATCAAAGATTCCAATGGGTTGTGTATTCAGTTGTTATGGTGAAGTTTATAATAGCTTTCTAAGAATGTTTGCATATTAGCTTCACAGTCTCTACCAGTGGTATATAAGCTAAAAAAATTTGCATATTAATTTTACAGTCCCTACCAGTGGTATATAACCTTGTTTGCAAACTTCCATTAGAGATTTACTAAATCAACCTACCAATTTGTTGTCACATTACTCCTTGTTGATAAGATTGATCAAATATAGAAAAGAGACAAAATCTATTAAAACTCACATGATCAGTGCTTGAAAATTACTCAACAAGAAGTGGCAGTATTGTAAGTGTTACAAAACAATTAGAGAGTTTTCCATTCCATCACAAATTCATGCTATGAGCATAGACTGCAAACAGTTTTAAGCATAAAAACTCAAATTTTATATTTTGATAAACTAAGAATATTGTATCTGAACCTGTCAAATGGGCATCCAAAATCCACCTTTCACTCAGATATTAGAATGGCCATGCATAACTGGACAAGTAATAGAGAAAGCAGTAACTTGATTATTAGTTCCTGCCACAGAATGGAACTATAGCTGCAAGCGCTTGTTAAGGCATTTTTAATAGCTGTCTTTTCGGCCAATCAAAAATATTTGATTTTCCTTGATCAAATTTCGCTCCAGTGTTTGTGATGTTTATCATTTTACGCATTGTCATTGGATACTGTCACTTCAATCAAGAATATATTTGGCTAATACTTTGGATTATAAACCGATCAGGGAAAGCTATTTCTCTGCCTTGAACATGGTGCAAAAACAAATTAATACAGGTATTGAAAATGAAGAAGCTGGAAATCAGTGTTGCACACAAGTAAGAGAGGTATCAACTGTCTTAAAACACAAACAAAAATATTTGTCTCTAAATGTACACGGATTTTTCTGTGATTGAAAAGAGTTGATATGCATTGAGCTGTACATCACAGCTGATGGCACGTTTGTGTTTGGCATTAGACAGTTGTTCTTCATTAATGTTGGCATGCAGAGCCTTCTTTACAGTGTCAATACCAATAGGTTATAAATATAAAGCTATTCAGTTTTTTAATTTAATCTGTGTATTGCTGTTGGCACAGGCATGAGGCTGATTTTTCTGGGAGATGGTGAATTATTTGGTCATGGGTACTGCAGTTTCTGCATTATGGCCTGGAAGAAGAAATATCTCTGATGACCAATGGGAGCAGCTACATTGGGAGTTTTTCTATAGTTGCTCCCTCTTCTGGAAGTATCCAATTTACCTAGCAGCTTTTGTAACTCATGTTCCAAAGTTGATCAAAATACTATTGTTCTTCTATGCTCTGTTGATTTCCAAGGTGCTTTTCTTGCTGATTGTATTTAGCCCTTGCATTTATGTTGTGCAAGCTTACTACTTTTTTAAAATTTCAGTTGGTCATTCCATCTTAGAAATTCACCCTTTTTTTAACAATCTGCAGAGAGAAAGGATATTTTGGAGGGGGAAAGTGAAAAAATCCAAGTATGATTTGAGTCATGCCATTTTTTCACTGTGTTTTCTCTCGAGCCCAAGTCCAAATTTGAAATGTTTCCAATAAGTCTAAGTCCAAATCAACTTGGTTTTTGCACATGTCAGTTTCCATGATGCATCTTCTGAAACGCAAGGGAAAAAGTTATAATTGACAGCCTGATAATAAATGCCTGTATTATGCTCAGCCTGCTCATAGCTATATGAAGTAGCATAAATTTTTAACATTGTACAGAAGGTTATGGAGATCGGCTTTTCACACATGACAATTGCATTTGGCTGAATATGACCAAATTTGTAAAGGATAGTCATTTGTTGTTAAGGCTAGCAAATTGCTATTACTGAGTATGATTCTATAGAAAAGTCTTTGAAAACTCTCAGCAAAATGCAATTGCCAGGTGCAAAGCCAATCTCCACAACATTTGTCCACATATTTCCAGACTATGACAAAACAAAAGCATTGAAAAAGGGCATGCAGATCCATCAAATCACACTCGAAAGTTAAAACCTTTAATCGACAGCTATCAGTGGCCAATGATGCTAGTGACTCGCTCAGAAACTATACTCGACTAGAGGATAACAAAATGGGGAAAGCCACACATCCTAGATCAAGGTGGGCAATGAAAAAATGGCATGCCATGGACAAAACCATTCTGCCACCACTTGGCAGGATCTACGCTGCAACACAGCTCTTGTTTAGAATGGGGGAGAATAAGTCCTTACCCACTCCTCAATGTATTTTTTTATAAATTGACTGCTTCTATGCCTCAATTTGTTGGGGTGGGTTATGAGCATGGATTGAATTACTTCTTTCTTGAGTCCTTTTCTTATCTCTCTAAACTCCTTTACTTTGCAGTTTTCTCTTCTTTATCTTTGATGGAGTGTGCATGTTCATAAGATCCCAATTTTCCATTCTTAATCAACTTAGCTTCCTCAGTGATAAGTTTGACTAAAACTCAATGCCTGTCAAATTCTGACTTGTTTGATTGATAAGTCAGATTGACTCATAAAAATTATCACTATTTCAACAAGTCCTGTTACAGTAGGGTTATGTGCTGGTTTCTGTACTGTATAAGAAGATATAAATAATAAAAACAATCAGAGAATCCAGTTTTAATCACCATAGGATTAGTCTCCCTTTGCCTACTGCTGCTACTGAACTTAAAGAAGCCACACACCTTGATGCAAGAAAAGCTTTTGCTTTTACGTAGAGTTGCTGTATACTTTCTCCCCTATGCTCAGATATGCACATCTGCGTATGAGATACTGGATAGTGGATAGGATACGATACTTCCAGATATTACATAGATACCGTATTTAGATGACTGCATATATGAGCCCATATTCGGGTTGTATCCATATGTCATAATATAACATCACACCATTTGGTGCCGCATCCAGTTTGGGGTTATAAAAAGCATTCCAAAATTGCAAAAAAAATAAATAGCAAAATTAATAAATAATTTGTTCACATATATTTAAATCACTAAAGTCAAAGGTAGAATATGACAAGATGAATATTATAGACTAAAAAATATGAAAACAAAACTGCATATAAATAAACATTTTTAGTATTGTGTTCTATGCTATAGATGTATAAAATTTAAATAATTGAATATATTATTGAATTTTATAATTTTTGTATTCAGTTGTATTTATATTCGGGGGTCTTGAAAACTTGCCATATTCGCATCTGATACTGTATCCATATCCATGCAACTTTGCTTTTAAGACATTGTTTTGCTTGAAATTTTTATAGATTAATGAATTATAAAGTTGGGAGATATATCTTAATTTCAACTCAAGGCAATATATCAACAATAAATACCATATTTTCAATAGTTTGAGCAATGGAAGGCTGTTTATTGATATGCGCATGTCTAAAATTATTGTCGATCCTAGTTCAAAATTTGGTAAACAGCTAATGCAGGCTGTGCAAAAATAACTAGGTGACTACTTTTGATGTTGCACAAGACTACAATGATACTCCCACTGTTGTCTAGTCATTGGATGTGGATGAGGATTAGGCTCCCAATCTCAGTGTGAAAAGTTATTCAGTTATGTGTTTAAGAACCTTTCTGGAGAATAAAGATATTTTACCAGATGCTACATTGGTGGAGACACTGCAGGAAAGTTATTTTGGTATTGATACCACCATGTTGAAAAAATGTGAATTTAATACATGAGAATCCCACCTTGAGGGATGTTAGTCATCTTGAATCAGCCAAAAGGTGCATGTTATTTTGGTTGGCATGTTGGAACCAATGATCGACATGGCATTGGGAATGCAGTCACTTTTTGCTCCTTAATTATGGATCCCCTACCATATTTGATGGACAGATGGTCATGTTCTCTTAGGCCCTTCCAAGCATTCAACATTATTATAATTTTGTCTTCACTTTCATGAGAGTTTGGGAGGGCATTGGAGATCACAAAGATAGCCAGATTCATTTCACCAAAGAGGGTTGACTTCAATTGTTTATGATGGTTGCGGTGGTTTGGGGCTTTTTGTGACCCTCTGCACGCTATGAACAGGATCATCGTGTGATTGTAATGCCCAAACCCAGGATCATATGGCAGATCTTATGGATGGAATTTCGATGCATATCTTTCATTTGTTGGCATGGATATGTAGAACATGCAGATTTGAGAGTTTATGCACATAGGTAGCAGCATTTGGTGATTGACATGGTGTTCAGATCGCAATTGAACTTGATATTTAGCCTACCATCATTTCTTTTATGGATGTCATAGATTTAGTGTTATGGTTAAGATTGTGCTTTTGTTGGAGCATATGCTCATTGTATGATTGAGTAGCTATCCAATTCATAGTTGATGTAGGAGCTTCCACAGTTGACTGGCAATCTTGCATCAACCAAAAAATATTTAATTTCAATTTTTTCTTTAGTTTGGTCTTTTCATATTGTAGGTGAATAAATGTTTGTAATAAGGCCTAAAATATTTGACAAATATTTGGCCAAGTTGTTATGTTGCAGTTTTATGGTGATTTGGGCTCATTTTGTGGCTTTTTCAAGGCAAAATCTTTAAATATACCTTCTTGGGCATGGGATTTGGGGCGTTACAAGTTATGACAACTAATTTATTGTTCTTCAACTTTTGCATGAAGAATTTGGATGCCCAAGAGCAAGTGATTTGGCTTTTTCTATTTCAAGGCTCCTATTTGTGAGGAAATGGCTGCTTTTTCTTGGCCAATCATGGATAGAGGTTACAAAAAGATGCTTTTTCAACATTTAATGATTTTAAATTTATTTTTGAAAGAATATTGTCCACTTCCAGGCGTAGAAAATTGGGAGTTACGAGAAAGGTGTGAAGGAGTTAATTTATATGCTTTATTTTGGTCATTTTTGGGGGTTGTTGCTCCCAGATTGAAGTTGGTGCTTCCTAGACTTGGTTTTTTGAAGAAAGAAGGTAGAAGCCATGATTTTTCAAGTCTAAGAGAGTGTGGAGATAGAAAATGGAAGATTAATTCCATGGTTGAAGGTGGATTCATCCACAGATTGAAGATTGCAAGTGCAGATTTTTATTGTTTGAAGTCTACAGTGAAGGGAGAGAAATTGCAGCTATTTTTGCTTAGTAGTTTCATGTTTAAAATATGATTATAATTTGTTTTTACTGTTGTATATCAGTCCTATTGACTGTAATATCTGATATAATCAGATATATGGATGTTTGTAAGTCATTTGTGCAAGTTTGAATTAATGGAAATTGTTGCATAGTTGTTGTTTTGCATTAAAATCTCTGCTATTTGTTGAATGGTTTTTGGGAGAGGATTTGATAGTGAATTTAGAGAGTATCCCCTCTTGAGAGGTTGAGTTTTTACTTCATCAATAGTGATACTCACCATCTCCCAGAAAAGGCAGCCTTGCTCCATCCAAAGGTATTACCAAATGGCTTCCTCCATTTTTTGGGACACAAGTTTGGATAATGCAGTTTTTGAGGCTTTCTCATAGTGCTGGTATCTTGGAATGATCAACTTATTATTCAGATTCACAAGTTTTCTTCAATGTTTGGCCATCATCAGCAATCAACCCTCATTGTATTCAAGAAAGCATCACTTTGCATTTTTGAAGTATGGCTTCCCAGTCGAAGATTCTTGAGAGATGATGACACTACTTTGGGTTTCTTGTGTTTGGTTGAGACTTTGGTTGCAAGATGTGCTTATCCACCAATTCAGACGAGTTTGTTCTCATTGTTTGGACTCATATGGCATCTGATATCCTTACCTCTTGGGGGAATGTTGGTCAGGTTAATGAAATTGCATCATGGTGGTTCCTTTCTAATGGGACCAGATTTTCTATCATATGTGGATGGGAATTGGCTTCTATTACTTGATGAATAATTAGGACATGCATTTTCAAGGGAAGGTGCAAACTATTCTTATGATGGTGACGACAATGAATTAGTGTTCCAGATTGTAGGAGTTGTTTGAGCTTTTAGAAGGTGTCATTAGTGAGGATGTTGAGACATCTATATTTTAGAAGGATCAGATTATATTCCACCTTCTTTTCCCCTTTAAGTTGAGTTTTATGGGGAATGTCAAAGTTTAAAACCTAGCTTGTTGGGTCCTTTTGAGTTATCAATACTTGTGTTATACCACTGAAATATATGTGAGCTTATACGTGTTAATGAGCCTATGTGTTATGGGCCTACATGTATAACTTTCACTTAATATTATATTTTATATGTTGGGTTGGTGCATTGATCAGTCAGCAGAACCTCGTGTCATATGCTTGAGTGGTTTGTAAAGAGAGGCTATGATTTCAGTCAATCCATTACAATTTCATTTTATATTTGAGTGATATTCTTCCTTGTGATGTCTGTGTAAAGAGAGGCTATGCCCCTTACCAGTTTAGTTAACTCATTACAATTCCATTTTACATTTGAGTGATATTCTTCCTTGTGTTGTCTCTTGATGCTACCATACATTGGTGTTCTATCTTATTCTTGTGGATTTTATTATTTGTCTAGTTGAGCTCATATCATTAATTTTATAGTTAAATAGAGGCAATGTCCTCTCACCTTCTCAATCAATTCATTGTGATCACTTGCTATTTTATATAGTGATATTCTTTTTTTTGATAATTTAAATGAAGGCGGTTACAAATGGAAGCTGTGACAGATCATGCAAACAAAAGGAGCAACATCAAAAGAATTGATCATTGACCAATAGAAAAGGCAACAAGGGGATCATGCTATGCCAAGATGTTGTGCAAAGGAAAGGTGCCATTGCTCACTCAGTTGGGGAAGCCCTATGTGACCTCAAGTGGCTTTCTTTTGTCATCCCGGCCCACTACAATGACAATGATGACACCACTAAACTTGATAAGGGACTCTTTGGGTCCTCACATCTACAAGGAATGTGAAATTTCGCTCAATCCTTTTCATGGTTGCAATAATTTTTGCAAGAGACAAATATTGACAATTGCTAGTGTAAATAGTGACATTATCAAACTAAATAGCTTTTAGCATACCTAGGAGAGTCCTACTCACAGTAGTTAAGTATCCACTTAGGGGCTTTTACCTTTTTGTCTCACCTCGTGTGGTTGAGACACATGCACTCACTTTTTGAGACACCTATCTCATGTGCATATGACACATTTATCATACTTGTCCCATGCACATGACACATCATGGACACATTTCCTACACTCATGGAGGAGGTTAGAGTCCGCAAATACCTTCTCATCTCACCCTTTTCTATGTATTCAAGGGGATCATATGTAATTACAAGCTTTTTTGGATTCACACATATTGTATGAATATATTGCATATTTTTTACTTAGTTGAAACCTCTTGTAGAAGGATTATCATTGTTTTGCAAGATCTATTGGGTTGTGAGGGTCAAATATCTAATTCCAACAACTACAAACTCTGGTGGGTAGAGGTTTTGTTGAAACTTATGGTGTGGATTTAGCGAATGTTATTGTGAATGGTGCTCCAACCACCAATCCCACAAATGACTTCCTTGAGTCAGCCAATTCCATTACTTCTTTTTTATTGGGCGACATAGTGGTGGTATTTGCTTCAAAACCTCACAATTTTCATGTTTTGGATGAATGTCTTAAGGCAATATCAGATGACCCCATTTGGAAGCACCCCACTTTCAAAGATTTCTTATCATGGACAAAAAATACCTAGAGCAACTTGGCAGCTCCCCCTATGGTGATCTTAGAACATAGCCTCTTCCTTGTGCAATTTCAATTAGCTGAAGATTTACTTTTTTGAAAGGGTGGACTGGTTATGGCTCCATGGTTCCCCTTTTTTGACTCTACAATTGCTATCATCTCCAAAATTCTGATTACATTGGTAATGAGAGATTTGAATTCATTCAAAAATTGATAAACCACTTCATGAAGCTGGATGCGGAGAGGGAACCTCTCCAAGAAGGTTTGTTAGGGTGTATGCCATGATAGATATTTCCAAGCCAATCATTAATACTATCAAAATCCATTCCATGTAGGGCACTTGGACCAGTTTTAAATTTTGAAGGATTGCCAATGAGGTGCTTCCGAAGTAATATGATTAGTCATAAAATTGCAGGATGTTCAACAAAAACTTACCTGGGTATTCACTCTGTCAAACTCAAGAAGTGGGTAAGGAAAGCAAGAAGCCCAAACAAAGATTTCCTTTGATGAAACCATTGGAGTTTTATGAGCAATCTATGACTCCAATGCCTCAAATTCAAGACCTAAACAGTGGGTCGGAAATCCCACCAATGCTCCCTATGGACCTACACAATGCTCTAGCTCCTACGCCCTCCACTCCCATGCTAATAACTCCTAAGCTCCCTCTCACACAAATAATTTTTTTGGAGAAGAGGAAGCATTTTGAAATATCCCACCCTGATTTGAGATATTTGCTAACTGAAACTGCCTTGTTTGATTTTTTGGGTTTTTATGGGTTTTTGGTTTTTTTCTGTTTTTTGGAAAAGTTTGCCAGGAAATGTGGATGATATATATTTACAAATGCAAAGAAAGAAATATAGAAGCAAAGCAATTAACTTTTCAGAATCAGATTTATTATTGATTGCTTTAACAATAATGTCATACCCAGAAAACCAAGCAATACAAATTGATATTCTGGAAATCTTCTAACAGCAGCCTAGAAACCCCTTCGTTTGGATGCCTAGCACAAAATAATGGATTCTCCACCTTAATGTTGCTGCTGATTGGAAGCAATGATCTAGCCGCCCCCAAAGAAGGTCAAATGATGCTCAAATCCAAGGCGTTTCAGCCTAGAATTCCCACACCTTTCCCTTGATACTGTACGGACCAGCAAATGAAGACTTGTACGACCCTGCAATGCTGATTGGTACGGCCCAGCAATGATGCAACGACAATAAAAACTATCAACAACAATATACTTCTGATCTCAAGCAATATTCTTCTAAAAACCCTGAAATAATCACTTCAATGTGCACAATATGACTTTTGGATGACAGCCACCTAAAGATGCAAACTTTGGGTGGTATTTCACACTTGTAGGATGCACAATCTGAGAGAAATCACAACCAAGACCAAAATGCAGCAGAAACCCTGGTTTTCTTCTCACAAGCAAAACTCATTAAATTGATAAGTGTAGCATGATGAATGGATGCTTTTTTCAAAGCTTTTTATACCTCTCCCAAAGTGGCATGATTTCCAATGCACCTTTTAGTCATTAAATATAATGAAATATATTTTCTTTTGTTGTATTATAATATATCTCAAGTGGGCGCCCAGCTCAATGACTTAATGATTTGACTTTATGTTATTAAATAAGCCTTTAATATAAAGTCCATAAAGTCATTAAATGATATTCACTTTTATAATTAATTATTATTAAAGTATCACTTTAATAATAATTAAATATCACAGCTCCATCAATAATCGACATTAATTAATTTTGTCAATGCCAGAAGGTAGCCCACTGATTCCTTTGATCACCAAGGTGCCTTACTATAAATATTAAGACTAGACCCCAACATTTGAGTGACTTACTAAAAATAGTAAGTATGCACATAAACGAAGCCCAAAACACCTCCAGAAAGCAAACCCTGAATATCACCGAGTATTGGAGAAGAAAACACCATAAACAACCATCTGAAGTACTAGATAACTCTCACACAGAGCCCTCTAATCACCAATATTAGCCTACGAGGACCTAATGATAGGTTAATCCATCAAGATATTGAAGCTAGCTAAGAAGGGGATATTACAGTCCGCCCTCCCTGAAATTGCTTGTCCTCAAGCAATCTCAACTCTGGATCCTGTAATATATCCTCTCTCTCCCATGTAGCATCCTCTATAGACAAATCCCTCCACTTAACCAAATATTCCTTGATGACTCTATTTTGTAAACAAAGCTCCTTGGAATCAATGCTAGCCTCGGGAACTAATATCAACTTCCCCTCCTCATCAAGGGGTGGCAATGTTGTAGAAGGGATAACATTGTGTCCCAACGCCTTCTTGAGGCGAGACACGTGAAATAAATTATACTCTTCTACCTGCTAGTAGCTCTAGCTCATAAGACACCTCACCAATGCGCCAAGAAATCCTGAAAGGACCATAATATCGTGGCTTGAGCTTCTTAGCTCCACTCTTCCTGAGAGTGGATTGCCTATATGGCTACAGCATGAGTTAAACCATATCACCAACCTCAAAAGATCGCTCCACCCTATGTTGATTTGCATACTGATTCTGCTGATTTTGTGCCCTCTAAATATTATCTCTCAAAGACTGAATAATATCCTAATTGTCCTACAAGAGATCTTTGGCACTCAACACTCTACTGTCCTCAAAGAGCAGATCTAAAAAATTAGGAGCATCGTAAGCATATAGGGCCATAAATGGTGACATGCGGATTGACATGTGATAAGTGGTATTGTAACAATACTCACATAAGTGAAGCTTCACCCATGCCTTCTGCTGCCCTACTGTATAATTCCTAAGGTATCCCTCCACCCACTTATTAAGAATTTTTGTCTGCCCATCTATCTATGGGTGATAGCTAGTACTTGGAGTAAGCTCGGTGCCACAAAGTCTGAACAACTCTTGCCAAAAATGGCCCATGAATTTACTATCTTGATCATTGACGATACTTTGAGGCAACCCGTGTAGGCTGAATACCTCATGAAAGAACAAATCAACAATTTGTGTTGTAGTATAAGTGGCTGATATAGGAAAGATATGGGCGAATTTTGTGAGCTGATCAACCACCACACAAACACAGTCCTTGCTTTAGGCTTTGGGTAAGCCCATGATGAAATCCATTGAAATGCACTCCCATTTCTGACTCGGAATGGGCAAGGGCTGAAGTAAACCAGCTGGGAAAGAGTTGTCTTGTTTATTTTTCTGACAAGTAGGTCACTCCCTCACGTACTTAAGAACCTCAGACTTAAGCCTTTTCCATGTGAAGCGTTCTTGATTCTGTCTATATGTCCTGTAGTATCCTGGGTGTCCCGCCATAGGAACATCATGGAAAGCTCTGAGAATCTTTTTCTTCATTGCTGATCCTAGTACCAAAAATATCCTACCCTTGTAAATGATCAAATCATTTACAATAGAGTATATCTCATCATGCACTGTACCATCAACAATCTTCGAAGCCCACTCATCCTTAGCATATTCAGCTAAAATCCACTCTCTCCAATCAGCTGAAATCTATCAAATAGAACACAAATGTGGCCTCCAAGATAACGCATCAGCAACTATGTTCTTCTTCCCTTTGACATATACTACTATGTCAAAGTCATATTCATGCAGCTTACTAATTCACTTATGTTGTCGGTCATTCAAGTCACACTGATTGAGGAAATGTTTTAGGCTATTGTGGTCCGTTTTAACAATGAATTTAGTGCCCAACAAATATTGCCTAAACTTGACCAAAGCATGCATTATGGCCAACATTTCCTTGTCATAGATGTTGTAGCTCCTCTCTACACCCCTTAACTTTTTGCTCTCGAAACATATAGGATACTTATCCTGCATCAATACAACACCAATACCCTCGCTTGAGGCATCGCACTCAAGCTCAAAGTGCCTAGTGAAGTTTGGTATAGCAAGAAATAGACACAAACTCATAATTTTCTTGAACCTCTCGAAACACTGTTGTGCCTTATCAGTCCAAACAAAAACTCCTTTCTTCATCAAGTCAATAAGAGGCACTGCCTACCATGAGAACCCCTTGACGAAGTGTTTATACAAACCATAAAGCCCCATGAATCCCTTAAGTTGTGTAATATTCTTGGGTGGTGGCCAATCAACATAGCCCGGATCTTATCTAAATCAACTCGAACACCCTCTGCACTGATGATGTGCCCAAAGTACAATAACTCCGTCAAACCAAAAGAACATTTGGAATCCTTCACATACAAGGACTCCCTCTCCAAAATGCCTAACACTGTATCTAGATGAGCCAAATGCTCATCCCACGTCCTGCTGAAAACCAGGATATCATCAAAAAACACTAGGTCAAACCTCCTCAACTGTTGCTGAAAGACCCTGTTCATAGTAGCCTGAAATGTAGCAGGAGTGTTGGTTAAGCCAAAGGGCATAACCAAGAACTCATAGTGTCCACAATGACACTGGAAAGTTGTCTTCTCTACATCTTGCTCCCTAACCCGGATTTGATGGTAACCGGATCTCAAGTCAATCTTAGAGAAGAAGCACGCTCCATGTAACTCGTCAATCGGCTCATCAATGCATGGTATTGGATATCTATTTTTGATGGTCCTCTTGTTCAAAGCACAATGATCAATGCACATACAAAGTGTAACATCCTTTTTCTTAACCAAAACCACAAAAGATGCAAAAGGGCTCTTACTTGGCTGAATATAACCCATGTCGAGCAGCTCCTTAATAGTCTTCTTTATCTCATCCTTTAACAGCTTACGATGCCTCTATAATGTGATCATGGCAGGTTTTGCATCCTCCTCCAACTCTATGATGTGCTCTATGCCCCTATCTAGAGGTCTACCAAGTGGTAAATCACTAAACACCTTTGTGTGTCTAGTCATCAAGTCCTGTATATCTAGTGGATAACTTGTCTTTTACTGCTCCATCTCTGTAGGCATTAAAAGACACTTTGCAATCCACTCTACCTGATCGTGGTGGATCAATCTTTGCATCCTCCTGAGGGATATCATCCGAAGACCACCATCTGATATTGCCCTCAACACATGTTTTCTTCCATTTGCCTCAAATTTCATTTCCATTTTGTGCAAGTTGAGGGTGAACTCACCTATGGCATGAAGCCATTTCATGCCTAACACAATATCCATATCTCCCATACCAACCACATAAAAATCAGCCTTGAAATCAAGATCATTTAACCGCACGGGTAGATCAAAAATCATCTTGTTACACGTAAGAGTGTAACCATCAACCACTCTTACTTTAATTCCCTCAAACTCTTCTGTTTGAAGACCACGTCTAGCTACCAATTTCTCATCAATGAAATTGTGAGTAGCACCAATGTCGAGTAAAGTAAGGTAGCCTAACAGAAGATTGTATGAAAGGTCATGAGGCATAACATGGATAGGAGTTTGTAAGGTAGCCTTTCCGGCTGAAATAGGAAAAGTAATCACACCGAGCGGTCTCTTTCCTATATTGTCAAATCCTCGAATCGATAGGGAATCATGTTTCATTTTTTATTTATCCACTCCCAACTTATTTAAAAGGTTCACACTGCACACATTCAGAGCTAAACCATTATCAACAAGGGTCCTTTTTATTCCCATGGTTTTGTAACTAGCTATTATCATGAATGCATCATATTTCTTTCTCATTTCCAAGTGAGGGAGCTCATGTTGGTGAAAGGTAATGTCTACATTAATTGTATTCATTCCTTGTATTAGAGCTGCCACATCATTTGCATTTATACTAGGAGAAACAACTTGTTGTAAAGCTGTTTGAAGCATGGTGTGGTAACTAGGTGAGGTTTGAATAAGATCCCATAAGGAAATCTTAGCAGGAGTATTCTTAAGTTGTTCAACAAGATCATACTCCTTTTCACTATGCGATGGCAAACGAGGAGCACTAGGCAATATAGGATTAGGCAATGGTAACGAAACGGGATTGGGTTGAGGTTGTCTATTATTCCTTGTGTTATATGTATGAGCAACAATATTATAACTCAATTGTTGCGACACATTTTCTTTAGGTGCTTCAAGGATAAGGATAGGTTTGTTTGTAGGTTGAGGTTTGTTTGAAGGTGGATAAAGGATAAGTTGAGGTTGAATGACATTTACTTCTCTTTCTTTAGGTGTGTTTGAACAAGCCTTAGTGGACGAACCTTGCAAGATGAAGTCCTCAAGGGCTTCATCTAACATATCAAAGTCATCACTACTTAAAAGCTTGAGGGTTACGCTAACTTGAACAAAGGGTTTTGACATACTTTAAATAACCATGAACCTATGCTTGCTAAGATTTAATGTTTTTGGATTTTGTGTTTTGGTTTTCTAATGAATGTAAAATGAAATCTGTCTAACAAAATGAAAGTGTAATAATCTATCTTTATCAAGCAATTGCAAACATGAACTATGGAAATGCATGAAACAGTAAATTGGCAAAATGAAACAACAAACTAACTACAACAAACAGAAGCACAAAAACTCACTGTTTGACCCTAAAAACTGTAACTTCAAACTCCATAGGGACTAAGACGCCAGGAAGGGTGTCCTGGTCCTCCTAATGAAATTTGGAAGTTCCCGAAACTGGAACAAATAGCACACAACTCAGAGAGGATTCTGGCCCAAAAACTCTGAGAGGGACTAAGACGCCAATAAGGGTGTTTTAGTCCCAGTAAAGGTTTTTTCTAGAAAAACAGCTAAGTCTGAGTTATAAACAGTGTTCCCAGGTTACCTACCCAAGGACCTGATGTTTAGAAACAAAAAAATATGCAAATGAATGCAAGAAAAAGTTAACTAGTGACAAGCAATTGAATGCAATTTTTTTCAATTTTGAATGCAATAACAATGTTTCTAAATGCAATTAGGATGATTAACAATGCACTTTTCAGTTTTTTAATGAGATAAGATGATGCAAGAAAGCAAAAATGCAACCTATATGCACTTTCAATATGAGAAACCCTAGATGCAATTTCACTAAGTATGCGAAACCCTAGATGCAATTTCAATAATGCAAGATGCAATGAAATAATGAATGCAACCTAAATCTAGGACTTTAATGGACTCCAAATCAAAAAATGAATGCTCAAAGATGTCGGGTTCACCAAAATGAACCGTAAGGAAAAGTGGGTGATGTTACCACCTTTCTCCTATGGTCATTCAATAATGTCCTAGGAATCCTAATTGGATTGACTATCAACCTCAAGGGTGAGTCAATTCTCAACAAGGAATACCTAGGAAGGGTTCTTTTAGGCTTTGAGGGGTTCACCACCAAGCAAAAGCTTGGAAAAGACAACTTAGCATTCAACTTACAAAACCTAACAATGCAAGCTAAATGAAGGATGTAAATGATGAAATTATGCAACAAGTTAGGGTATGTGTACTTGGAAGTTCTGGAAATGTAATGAGGATTCTGGAAATGCAAAAATGTTGTCAAAAAGTGCTATGGAGGACTAAGACACCCTTATTGTTGTCTTAGTCTTGCTATTGTTTTTCGGGGCAAATGCGAAATCTTTAGATGCCGAAACCGGATCTGAAAGAATCTTTGAAAAACACCCTCAGGAGGACTAAGACGCCCTAGGTGGTGACTTAGTCTCGTCTTGAATTTCTATAATTTATGAATGCGGTCTCAAGATCCAGGATCTACACTTCCTTCTTCATTGAATCTCCAGATCTGAACTTGCAACTATCCTGCAAAACAAAGGAAATTTGATTGATTGTTTATGGGGGTTTGCCTTGGTCAAACCCCTTGTTTGTTAATTAAACCTTGATGAAAATGCATATATCTGAAAACGGAAATGTGTGTGTGCCCTAATCTTAAGTGCGTCTAAGATTATGCAAGCTAGAACATGGAGAAACCCTATTAAAATGTGTTAGAATAGAATTCCTAAGATGCAAATGAAAATGACCTACAAAGGAGATCTCTAATCACCCTAATAAGTCATAAACATGAAATATACCTTCCTTGGGTAGTGTTGGTGCGTGCTTTGAGTACGCCACCGAACACAGAATAAAAATGCCCAAAGGACACTCTTATCCTCTCTTGAAAAGTGCTTGCAAAAATCCAGTAGGCAATACAATAACTCCAAGGTTTCTTTGGTCAGGTCTTGACATGTGGATAAGGCCAGTGGGCGTTGTGATTGCTGGTAATCACAAGGGGACTTACATGAAATTCTCTTTTGCGGGTTGAAAACTTAGACGGTTTTATCCTTGAAGGCTCTTTTGGTGGGTATCTTCAGATTTTCCAAAAAAAAAAAAAGGATAAGGGTTTAGAGATCTAAAACTACGCCTAAGAATTCCAGAGACAGCAGTGAGTAGACAAAATGGGTAACCACACTTCGTTTCGCCACCTTTGGACAACTACGCGAAGCAGGTGCAATCTTCAACGGAAGTGATAAGAATTTTCATATTTGAATCGGTAATTGAAACAAACAGAAGTTAAGCATCCACGATTTAATGGCTCAGACTAACTTTACACGTCAAATGCAAATCATCCACTCGACAAAAGTATGAGCAAAATTTTATCCGCCACTGCGATCAAATCTATCACTCATCTAACCAACATGTAATGAAATGCTATTCTAATTCTACTCTAAGTGTTGAAGGAGAAATATTCAACCTTGCATACTACTTGAAAATAAAAGTTGTCCTTAGCAAATCATGCACAAGAGCTTTTATAAACGGAAATAGTTTCGTCGCAACAATCTTTTATTACTCACTTCACACATTACAAATGAGGGCCAATGAGTTTATATAGAGTTTCATAAATGGAATAAATGGCTCAGATTAAAAATGAGCCGACGGTCAAGATTTAACAAACGAAACCCTAATTAGGGTTTCCCAAAATAACTTCAGTTAACTGGCAATGAACAACAATGAGTTGGCAATAGGAGCTATTTTCAAGGGACTGTATCCCGATCCTCTCGAGCTGCCGTGTATTCGCCGAATCTGGACACGATCGAGGCAACCTCGTCCATGGTAACCTGCGGAAGCATGCCGATTCTGAATTCAAGCCCATCCATGCTCTCGGCGCATCTGGCGAAGGTCTCCTCCCACTCTGGTTCCGTCTTCTCAAAGGATTCTCTGATGCTCAAGAAGTTCGCCAATTTGGCCCAGTCCTGCCTCAAGATGGGCCCAGTGATGTAGAAGATATTTTCCTGGACACTTTTCTTCAAAACTTCCAACTGCAGGTCATTCTCTCGCAGTGCCTCTTTATCCAGGACATCGGCAATTATGTTGAGGATTTTGGCCTGAACTTCCTTGACCTGTTCCTCCAGTCTGATGCCGTCAATCTTAACCCTCTCCAAGACTTCACCTCGTGCCGTCAAGGTCCAATACCAAGTGTGGAAGTCATAGGCTGCTCCCGCTGCGATGACGCCTCCCTCTATCAATTCTTGCTTAGGAACTCCTTTCAGAATCCTAAGGCAAGGGATTATTCTATCCTGCACGTCTGGAAGGCTGTCCCATACTTCTGCCAAAGAAGCGAACCTAGAAAGCAAGGCAGTGGCCTGGCCATAAACCAAAGTTAGCCGCTCCACAAATGTCTCAGCTTCAGTCCCCTTTACGGCTATCCATTCCTTGGCCTCCTGAACCGTGAGCCTGTTTTCTTCCATTTCTTTAATGGCCTCCTGCGAAGAGTTCGGAAGTAGAGGAGCTGCCGTAGTGTCCTGATCAAGTGGCTTGATCAAGTGTTGAATATATTCCCTTAAGCGCTCAATCTCTAATTGGCACTCCTTCCTTCTGGCTACCTCCTTCGCTAACCTTGATTTGATGGCGGACACAGAATTGTCCAAATCTTCCATTTCTTGGCCCTTAGTGGTTGGACCCAAGTCAATGGTCGTGATGGCGTAATCCTGTGGAGCCATATCCTCCCGTGGCTTGTCCACTGTAGGCACGGCGATTTGCACTGTCCTGTTGCCGGCCTCGTCTCTATGTATGCTGGAGAATTTCTTTGCCGACTTTTTGGGCACGGTTTGAGACAATCTGGCCAAAAAGTCTGCCGTATCATCCTCTTCTGGTTCATCTGCCGGCACTTGTACCTTTAGCCTCTCCTTCAGCCAATCCGGTATCGTAAGCTGCTCAACACCGTCTTCTTCCGGCACGCCTTCTCTATCAGGAACGTCTACAATTCCCCTAAGGGCTGAAATCATCCCTTCCTGAAAATCCTCATCTTGGGTGCCCACATTGTCGTCATCCGACTCCAATATTTCGGTGCCCGTGGGAGAAGGTGGCGCATCCTCATCTGGCTGAAGCTCCGCGTTGTTTTCAGGAATCGGAGAAGGATCCCTCATATCTGCTAGTGAAGCATCGGCGGTAGCCAGTATCTCCTCAATATTTCTGGAGGCGGCCGATTGAGAAGGTTTCATCTTTACCTGTTTCTGGACCGGCTCTTTGCCTGCAGCTATTTCTTTTCTTTTCCTAGATGTGGTGGCCTCTATCACTGGGAGGTCATGTGATGCTCCCGCGTTGGAAGAATAAGACTCTGCCTCGCTTAGCATATCATAGGTCAGGGTTATCTTCTGGCGCCTTAATTCTTGAACTCGTTGATCAACCCACCACTGAGTAAACTTGATGACAGGCCTCATCAAGACGTTCAAGTCAGCATGCTCTGCTTCTGACCACTGGACAGCGGGCAAAGCTGAATTCTCATCGAAGCGCGGTTGCGTCTGATTCTCGTCCTCTTCCAACTGATCTGGCACGTGACAAAATTCTGTTGCCCTGATCAAGCTGAGAGGTAATCTGGACCACATCCTCCGTCTGACCTCAAATTCATCCGCAGCATTTGCCCAATAGTCCTCCAGTTCGACCCTATGCTTGTACCTCCTTCCATCCACCATTTTGATGTGGTGATGGGGGTCGTAGTGATTTCTGGCCGGATATGGAGAGAAAGGGTAATGCTGTATCTCGATTCTGGCACTGTCAGCTGCCTGTGATGACGGACACGACTCCAACATGTTCCCTATAAAGAAGGGAAAAGTAACTGCCGCCTTTTGCTTTGCTCTTTGAAGACCCTGAAAATCTTCTAACTGCCTCAACACTTCGAGCAGGACCATCTTATTCGTGGGGAAGATGGGCAGACGGTACGGGCTTCCAGTGAATCCTTGAATTCTGATATACGTAAATCTTGGATATTGGATAAACCAAGACCCGTATTTACCGATTAGGCTTTTGGCTTCATGTGTCAGCCGCTGATGCGTCCCTCCCTGGAGTATCCTGGTGATGTACATCAGGAACGCGTCGTGGGCTCGTCTAAAATGCGCCTTCTCCCTCAGCTGGAGTTGTGGGTAATAGTCATAAGGTTTTAGCTCGTTCTCCTTACTGCCAACCGTGCCTTTGCAGATCAAGCCTGCATATCTGTAAGTTCTGGCCAACATATAGACGACGTAATAACCCATATAAAACGTTTTGGTCTTCTCTAGATTGATAAGCTGGTGGTGAAGATTATTGCTTATCATCCTAGCCCAGTTGAACATTTTGACACCTTCTGTGAGGTCCTCAATGAAGTAATACATCCACGGCTCAAAGGGTGCTCCCGAGGGACTGCCTGCCACTCTGTTCAGCAAGATAATAATATCTCCATAGTCCTCCTTGAAGTCCGTGCGCATCAACTTCTTGGGCATCTTCTTAAAGGACGGTCTAGGCTTGTCCAGCCAAAATTTGTTAAGGTTGGCGGCACAAAGATCAGGATTTTTGTCATATAACTTCTGAGCATCTTCCTTGGTCTTGTAGACAGTTTTAGGATATGCCGAATGCCGAAGGCTTCCTGAATGGCCACCTCTGTCAGATGTGCCAACACTCTCCCATCAGGCGCCACAATCGCCTTGACTCAGCATCATAGTGAAGTGCACACTCCACCATCAGTTCAGCACAGCAAAGTGCAGGCTGGAATCCGGCAGCTTGAAATATGCCATTTCTCACTATCCTTCTAGCTGCAGGCGTTGGTAAGGGTCCGTTGTGTCCATATATCCTCTTTTTAAATTCCACGAGATCGATGTGGCCAAGATCAGTGTCTGAGACATTTTTCCACTTAGACTTTATTCTGGTCTCTGGCTGCGATCCTTTACTTGCAAACTTCATCTGTGCCTGCCTGGATATTTCGCTTTGATCGATCGGCAGCCTGCAAGCACAAGATACTTAACATTAATACAATATCATTTAAGAATTAATGAGTTTCGGGGTATAGCCTAGACAAAATCGCACTTTCAGCCTTATTAAATTAAAATTTCTGTCAAAAAGCAAGCTGAAAGTAATTAAATTCGCCTATCATGAATGAAATTTGTGCCGGAAACGAAGTAGAAGATAGAAACACAGCGCAAATGCGTTGTCGATTAACTTCCAAACCTCAAAGATCACGTTGTGGCTGCAAATGAATTTAAAAATTCAAAGAAATCTGCCAGAAGAAGTGCGCCACTATGCTGGAAATACGATTTCAGCCAAGAAATAAATTACTTCTCTCAAAAATCACGTCTTTCAATAAGAGAATGCTATCTCGATTCTCACAATGATGTTATTCTCACAAACTTCTCCTTCGAGAATGTTTTCCTGAAGATTCGAGAGAGATAGTTGCTTCTCAGCCGGAATTTGTGAAGAAATGAGTTGCTGAAACTCATTTTATGGCTGAGAAGTGCGATTTTCCTCAAGGCATTGCTTTCTTTCTTTTGATTTTCTTCCAATTTTTAGAAGCGTTTTCTCCTCGGATTAGCAAACTTCTAATTTCACTTTCAGTTATCGAGGCAAGTTTCTAACTTTCGTCTTTGTGCCATCTCTGCTGAGATTTTCGAATTTTCTCAAGGAAAATTGACTAAGTGTTGGAAAATATATTAAATTAATTGTCCAAAATTATTTTTCCAACGCGTTTTAAATCCTCCGAACGTGGCAAAGTTTAAACTTATCTAAGGCAGACTAGTTTAATCTTCCAAATAATCTCCGGATTTTGAATTTTTAATTAAAATTTCCTAAGTGTCAGGGAAATAATTAAAAATATTAAAATATTAAATTCCAACCCGTTCAATCTTGATACATGGCTAATTTCGTTCGTCAGAGGCAAAATATCTCTTTTTTAAATTGTCTGCCTAGCCAAAATGTGCTCAATAGCTCATCTGCCAAATTTTAATTCTCTAGGCGGAGTTCTGACCTTTCTGGACATTTTTATTTTAGCCGAATGATTCATCTTTTGGGTTGGGCGAACCTGGAGACCTCTGCCACTTTGCCATTTTTTTACTAGCGCTTTAGGAATTTTCCAAGCTGAGAGGGGCGGACTTCATGTTTGCTCTGCCAAGCACTCTTCATTTTGTGCCAAAAAATTTCACTCCGTTGTGCTGGGGCGTGATTTTTATGCCGGCCAAAACCTCTTTTCTTCTAGACATTTCTCCGTTTTTCATGCCTTAGGATAATTTTCTCTTCAAGAATTGGGCGAATGTCTTATAATTCCTTGCCTATGGCGTATTTTCTCATCCATTGGTCTTAGATTTTCCTTGCCATGGCGAATTTTATTTGTGCCTTGTCCAACGGAAAATTTCACTTGTTTCCATCATTTAATTCAATTTTCAATGAATTATCTTGCAATTTTACCCCTTTCCAAACACCTTGGAGCGCACCCCTTCATGTTTTACCCTTCTCCACACTTCTTAAGGGCGGACTTTGAACCTTTTGTGCCATTTTCCTTAGGCTGGGCGAACTTCATGAATTTTATGCCAATTTCACTAGGGGCGGACTTTGACTTCTCTATATGGCGCACTTCCTACCTTGCTGGGCGGACTTTGAGTTCCTTGTGCCAAGGGCGGACTTTGCAACCTTCATGCTTATGGCGGACTTGGCAAACTTCATGCTTATGGCGGACTTCAGCTTCTTTGTGCCATGCGCCTCTCCCTATCATCTTGGGCGGACTTTGGCTTCCTCATGCCATGGCGGACTTGATGAATTCCTCGCCAGTGCCTACCTTTGGCATGCCAAAGGTAGGGCGGACCTTGACTTTTCCATGCCATTCCTCTCTTGATGGCGCCATTCTCAGACTTAGACATTTTTCAAAAATTCCTTGCCAATTTTCAAACTTTTTACATTTTGCCTTGATTTTCTTGTTTTCTGAAGCCACATTGATTTTCTGCTCTGTGGGTTCCAAGAATAGAAACTTTTTCCCAAAATAGAAACTTTCCAAAAATAGAAAAAGCAAAAAAGCATCCCTAAAAAATAGGGACTCCGAAATGGCCTAAAAATGCCAAAAATCAAAAAAGCAAAAAGCAAAAAAGCAGATTCCCTAAAAAATAGGAAGTGTCAGAAACGGCCGAAAGCAATGGCGATCTTCGTCCACCGGGTCTTCTAAGCACTTCCATGACGTTAAGGCCCAAAAACGAGTTCAAAATCTCAACTTAGCCAGACTGACTTTCAAAATTTTATCCAAATTCAAGACTCTCAAAGACGTTGCGCAGAGGGCAGAACCAAACTTGGGGGTCCCCATTTGCGATGGGGCGATGTGTGAAATAGGTCACAATAGGTAGAAAATAGAACAACAATGGAAGATGGAATCAATCAAGAAACAAGTCTTTAGGCTTGGAAGAATGGCTAGTTGCATCTCCAACCTAGAATCTCTCATGATCCTCCATAGGCATCCATCATTAGTCTTTGACAATGCTAGATCTTGACTTGAAAATAGACTTGAAAACCTGCAAAAACACAATAGAAGGCTGCTCCAAGACTTCAATTCCTTGCTTCTTGAAACTCTCCTTCAAAACTTGCTTCAACTTTCTTCAACTTACTTGCGCTCTTCAAAACTTAGGTGAAAATGGGTGTGAATTTTATGTTTATAGGCATTCCTATCTAATAACCCGGTTATTAGATCCCAAAGGCCGACAAAATGCTAATTTGAATCAAAGATTTTCATTTACCGCTCTTAATTCCTAAAAATAAAGCCCTCGGGAATAAGATGCCCTAGGTGGCGTCTTGGTCCCACTAGGTGGGACTAAGACACCAAGGGCATCTTGGTCCCACAAGGCTTAATTTGCAATTTTGAAAGGTGGGTTACCAAGATTAACAGTTGTTTATGGATTTTGGTCAGGTTTACGGATGAAATATGCCTCGGGATGCACAAAAAAGGGTCTTAGGGGGGCCATAATAAGTGACTTTAAGGGAATTTAATGCAAAGGGTGCTAAAATAGGTCCAAATTAAGTGTGAAAATGCAAAGGTATGCACTTTTCTACACTACAGTTGTATTTGGTCTACTTTAGTGTGAGTTGGAAGCAAGTTCCTCCTCTCACTAAAGTGGGGGCTAAATGTAATGACGAAAAAAGGTCCCCTTAACTTGGCCTTGATTTAGTGTTGTAATATACCCTACATATTCACATTAGGTCTTGGGCCCTTGTGAACTAATGGATTTAAATGGTACCTTGCTAAAGTGTTGTGAAGTGTTGTAACACACTTTCACACTTTTCTAGGGTTTTATCAATTAACTGAACTTAATAAACCTCTTTTTAATCAAAATTAACATTAATCTTTCCTTATTTGGAGTGTTGTAAAGTGTTGTAACACAGTCACTTTTCTAGGCCTATCATTAACAATTGGGCTTTCTTATGCTTTAATTGGCTCCATTTTGCATCCACAAGCCTCATTTATTGCATCTTTTTGAGGATAACCCTGACAACAATCATAATTCAGGTGATTCTAGCTTGTGTGACCCAGATTTAGGGATCTGGGACTCATTCACCACCTTGGGCGAATGGGTCCCACCTAGATCTTTTGGTCCCGAACCGATTTTCACACATTTCTAAGCACTTTTGGTTTTTGGTCCCATACATTATGTCTGATAGGACTCATTCACCACCTTATGGCCCAAAATCAAATTTAATTCAAATTTTTGGCAAGATTTTATTCTCTTAGATTTGATGTCGGCTTGTAGTGTTGTAATTTCGGGAATTCTTGCATAATTGAGTATAAATACAAAGTTATTTCTTTCATTTTACACCTAGCAAGTTGAATGAGCATTCATATAGCAAGTTTGAGTTCACAAGAATTCACAAGAGCATTCAAGGGCAGATTATCAAGCCTTTTAGAGTAGCATTCAAGCATCAATCATCATGCCAAAGACTTCATCCATCATGTATGGTATTGTGCTAACAATTGTGATGTAGGGTTTATGATTCAAGCAAGTGTTTCATGCAAGATCAAAATCATTCAAGCAATAGTCAAGAACTACATCCATTGCAGCCATCTCAAGCATATTTGCAACACCTTATTGCTAGGGTTTGGTGAGTTGCAACATTGTCTTTTGTTCATTCATCATTCTCCATTCATATTTTCTTTCATTTCAAGGATTGATTTCCAAAATGGGGTTTGACCAAGGCAAACCCCTATCCATTAACCCAACAACATTTTTCCCTCTCCTTTGTGTGTGATTTGTAGGTCTAGGTTGCAAATTTCCTAAGGAGCAAGATTGGAGAAAAGTTGCAAATCATCTAAAGTTGTCAAAGTTGTCATCAAGCCTTGGAGAACATTGGAAAAGACCTACAGGTGGCAAATCAGAGATTTGGATACGGAAACCAATCAGGAAAAACAAAGCAGACAAAGAAGAGCAGGATCAACTTTCGAAGTTCTAAAAAAGCCCAACTAGACTGATTCGCCACTTCTAGCGAATGAGTCCCATTTCCAATCAAATTTCAGGTTACCCTTTTGGCAGATTCTTGTTCATGCACAGTTTTCCAGAAACAAGACCGATTCATCCAACTTGGCGAATGAGTCCCAATCAATTTTGAAAGTAGAATTTCCAATGATTCAAACCTCCATTCAACCTTCTCCGGATTTCCAGGTGCACACATTCTGTTTTGCAACTTTCTGTTTTGTTTTACACACTTTTCTAGGTTTTTTTGTAAGTCATTGCATCATATTAGGGTTTTTCATTTCATCCTGCATTTGATTATCTTTTCCAAGTCTTAACTTGGTGGTGAACCCCTTAGTAGTCATTAATCAGACCCTAGGATAGTCCCTTAGAAGATCTCTTACCTTTATTTCACTCTTGGGTTGAGATCTTTAGGGCATCCTTGAATGTTAGTTGGAAAAAAGTGATGTTCTGTGTCCAAACCATAAAGCATCCATTTTTCAATTAAACATCATGATTAAAGATCAAGGACATCAATATTAGGCATTTTAGATAAATTTGATACAAATCAAGGTGCACACAAATTTGTTACGTAAGTCTATTTTAAGTTACAATGTGGGCCCATAACCCACAAATACCAAGATCATTTTCACCTCTTAAACTTTGAGAAAAATTGATACTATTTAAATGAATTAGTGTCAAACATGGGGATATGTCAATTTTTTTACAAGAGGAGTGACAACCTCCAATTGATTTGGAAGTTGGACAAGAATTGGATATTAGTGTACACTGTAAACCTATAAATTTAAGTCCTCCTATGAAGTGTTTGTGGGTGATAATTGTTTGCTATGAATTCTAAGACTTTTGTACCTCTTTCATTTTATTGGACTTAATCAATCCAATAATTTTGTACTTGAGTATCATCTAGGAAATATACTTAGAAGGTTATAACAATGTCATTAATTACCTATGAGTCTATGACAAGGTGATATATGTTAAAAGATGTTTTGACTAGGTTAAGTGTTAAAAAAACCTATAAGCTATTTTATATTGCATCCTCATTAGAATGAATCTTGCCTCAAAACTTTGTTTGAATGATTATGTGAAATGAAATATACTTTATTTAAGGGAAATTATGTACTTTCTCCCATTTGATTGTGTAGGAAAAGAGGGTACGACCTGTAGTAAAGGACACTTAGATGCTTTTACTCAAATGCAAAATTGGCTTTGCACAAAGGAGTGGGATCTTGATATTCACAACACTCCCATAATTCATCATGATGAAGGATGCAACATTTTTCTATCATTTTGGATTTCAACAAGGGTAATCAAGAGTTTGTATTCATTGCCTAAGATCTTTGTGGTAATGAAATGAGAGAATACTTGTCTTAAATAACAAGTCTTTCCAATTTCCAACTCCCGGTTTTGTTGTTGAGAGTTATTGGGAAATAGTAGTACATGAGGCAGAAGTATATTAGACAATAAATTGGCCTCATACTTTAGAGGATGGTATTAACCTTATTGGTAGTCAAGTTGAGGCAAGTATACTAACTAGTAGTCTCCAAGGACATCATTGTACTACAGAGTCAGATATAACCAAGACAATTGTCACTAGCTGTAGAGTTTTCAATTCCTAATTATCAAAACATTGCAACAAAAGCTAATTACATCACAAGAAGGAGCAATGCCTAAGAATTAAAAATCTAAAAGGTTGATTTGGGATCTTGGTAATTTTAGGAGCATCTTAGCTTGTGATTGCTTGAGGACAAGCAATCTTGGGCAGAGTGGATTGTAATGTCTTGTTTTATTCCTAAAAGTCTGCAGCCTGTGTTTCAAAAGAAATTAGTAAAGATGATTAATAATACACCACTGACATTAAATAAAGATTA